>CAIGRO010117758.1:0-14877 GCA_903798355.1 Fraxinus baroniana | reverse complement strand
CAGGCTTTCTACTTGGGTTTTTCATCTTGGGCCCTTAACTTGATTCCTATTAGGCCTTCATATTGAATTCTTTCATTGGAATTCTTATGTTGGGCTTTTGATTATGGGCTGCTTTTTTGGAGTGTCAACAGTATCTAGCAACTTGACACGTGTGATGATTAGAGCCTTAGTAGGCGAGGCTTAACAATAGTCCTCCAAGTCCATGTATGGATATTTATATAATGCATGTACTTTCAATGTAATGTTAAAGTTGAAAAACAGTTTCCTTATAAGATGCGATGTTGTAGAACAAATAGCTGTTCGCCAAGTCTAAACATGTATATTCATATAATACGTACAGCTCCAATTTGTAAAAGTAGATTGACCTTAATTTGCAGACAATACAACAGTGAGGTCCTTGATTCAGGACGAAGCTTTGAGAAACGTTGATGTCGTAGAGGTGAAGTGGTACAAAATTTTGTACGTTGAAGCAGAAGTGAACTTATGTCAGAATTGATGAGATATTTTAGGGTCCTGTGCCAATTATTTGAAAGCACTCCCATATTTCGAAGAAAACCAACTCGGGAGGCATTTGCCCCAAAAATGCGTTTTGTAGGTCATAAAGGCTAATCATGGCAAACGAATATGAATGTTTTAGGTGATGCGTCTCTGTCACGTTTATAGAACACCACTCCATCTAAACCATTAGACGTCTTTGACGTTTGAATTGAATGCTTAGGATGAACTAATCATTGAATGGCCATGATGGATCTAGATTTGATCCGACGGTCGAGGTTATGTGCCTCTACCTATGAAAGGGGGCATTCGTTTTCCTTTGTAGATTTTTTACTTTGATTGCGAAAATTGAAGCCATCCATCTTCTGAAAATACTTTCCGACAAGGAGTATTCAAATATCGTGACGATGGTCGACGATTTTGTGTGAATACTTTCTCTAGAAAACACATTCCAAATTTCATACATTTTTTCTACTATGACATTTCATTTGAAATGTGTTAAAAAATTTACAAGATTCAGTGAAATGAAGATATTAATGTTGAAACAAAAGTTAGTGGAGATGAACGAATCAATAGATTGTGTAAAGTTATTTTTGGTCTCTACGTTATAGAAATGTGATGGATGTTGAGCACCTTTTTAAACTATTGTAGTGAAAATGATGCGGTGATTAAATCTCATACTAACAAAAATGTTATTCTGGCGTTACTCAATACATCTATCAATGATAATCATGATCCACATGAAAATTGTGTTTTACCAACTGTTTCTTCAAAAGAGACATTTCAAGCAGTCTTAATCTTAAATAACTAATTTATACAAAATGAAAAAAAAATATATATATATATATATACATAAATAATGTATAGTATGTGCATTGCAAAAAATCAAGAATCAAGCTAAGTTTGGATGGGGTACAGAGAAAAAAAAAAAAAAAAAAAAAAGTAAAAGACTTTAGATGTATATTTTGAAAAAGAGACGAATTGAAGAAAATATTGTCAATTTAAGTTTGTTAATTTATATTAGTGTGAATTTTTATGAATTTAAACATTTATTATTTTATATATTTGTTGGGCCTTAAAGGATCTCAAAAAAATTATTATCTTATACTTTTAACGGGGTTATTTATTTAGTACACTATCACAAGTCGGGATTGAAGAATTTTATTATTTAAACGAGACTATAAATTTATTGAATATTCATTTATCAAGATTTTTTTACTGTATAAAATTTGTTATTGAAAAGAAAACAAAAATGTGTAAAAATTTTATTTTTTTTAAAAAAAGAAAAATTTCAAATCAAATTGAATTAAAAGGGGGAGAACAAGTACAAAAGGCTAATTAAGCACAAAAATAAAGAAAGACCACGCGGTTGGCGCATATTTTTAGCTCCTTGTCATTGGATAGTGAACTTGATTTCAATTTTTTTTTCTTTGCCTAGCATACGAGTTCTATAGATAGAGATATTTTGTTGAATTTAATTCAAACTCTTGTTATCTTCAAAGATAAGAATTTTGTTCCAAGTACATAACATTTTTTGAGAGGACATTTGTAGACAAAAAAAATAAAATGGGCTGAGTCGAATTTTAAATATGCAACCCTTAAAAGTCTAATAAGCTCATTTGGATTAAAGAAACGTGAAAAAGACCCATTCTACTTTTAAAAATTCATAATTATATTTATTTTATATAAATGTAATTACTTGGTTACAAAGTGGTTTCAAATCTCCCGGCCAAAGGTCCATAAAATTACACAAGTGCAAAAGAAATTCCAAAGTAGAAAGAAAAGAAGAAACTCTCATAACTAATTCCGGGTAACATTAAGAAGATCAAAATCTTCTTCAAATCAAATCAAATTAAAATCTCGATATCCAATATAAGATCCAGTGTCAAACAAGTCAATTTCTCAACAAATTAAGTTTCCAACAAACTTTGAAATTTAGGATTCAAGTAACGAGACCTTTCGTCTTCAAACTCTCCAATCATTAATCATTGGATTTTGCAGCCCTTCTCCTGCAAGAAGATCAACCTATTAAGGTATTTCTTAAAAATATAACTTGTAACAATTTTTATATTTTAATACATGAAATTTGACGTACAATAAGAAAACTATAGTTGATGGGAAAGTTTTTCGAGATATATTATGCTAGAGTACTAACCTGAAGTTTCTGTTTCAAATTTTCTAATTCTTTTTTTGCAGACTGAAGCTTTTCAACTGCATCATTTTTCTTAGAAGAAACAGTTGACAGTTTGGTTTGCAAATCACTTAACTTGGAAGTATATGAAGCCAGTTCTTGAGTTAGCTCCGATTTTTTCTGAACTTCTCTTTCCAACTGTGCTTCTACTCCTGAAATGCGGGCATCGGCTGCTAATTGAAGTTCAACAGCTCTTGAGTGCTGCTTTCTTAATTCAGTGATGGTACTCATGTGAGAAGCAAGCTGCTTTTCTGAGATTTTCTTCTCAGAAAGAGCCAAATTCAACTTTTCGTCTAGTTCTTTGGCCTGTTTACTGAGCTGTAAGTTGGTGTCGGCTAACAATTCCTTCTCTGCAACATACTGTTCAGCTTTACCTTTTGCATCCAAAATCTTTTGTTTAAAGTCTTTATTGGCATTCTCAGAAGAAGCTAGCTTCACTTCAATCTGATCAAGCTCTTCCTTCACAGCTGCATATCTTTCATTTGCTTCAGCTAGCTGCTCTTGATAACTTTTAACTTGATCTTCAAGACCCGTTAATATCTCTTTCAAAGATTTTGCCTCCGAATCTCTTCTGGTGAAATTAGCTAATGCTTCTTGGAGTCTCTGCTCTGATTCCCTTGTTAGAGTTCTGTGTAATGATTCAAGCTCTATGCTTCTCGCAGTAGTTTTCTCCAACACTTTTCCCTGTTCCTGTAACTGCCCCTCGGCTGACTTGAGCTTCTCAATAACTTCATTTTCTATCATTCCTGCAGCCTTGAGGTCATTTTCTATGCTCTCCAATTTCTGTTGAGAAATACTCAATTCATTCCTCAAAATCTCAAAAAGATTTTCCACTTCAGATAGCTTCTCATTTGAGGTTTTTGACGTGTCTTTTAAAGTTTTATTCTCCTCTGTGGTCATATGCAAGTGCTTGGTTAGTTCTTTTTCCTTTTGAGTGGCAGCCTGTAACGCAACCTCTAGGCTTGAAGTTTTCACTTGAACAGCCTCAAGTTGTCCTTTAAGTTCAGAAACCTTCTGAGTGCTTTTCGAGGATTCTGATTCTGCAGCCCCACATTGCTCTTCAAGTTCCTTGATCCTATATTTTTCTGTTTCAAGAAGCAAATCTAATTCGCTCACTTTTTTACCAGCCTCAACTGCCTTAACATGTGATATCTGCATTAGATCCTCAAGTTCGACGCTGCGCTGATGGGTTGTGTTGGCTCGCCGCTCATGCTCAGCACATTTGTCCATGGCATTCTTGAGTTCTAGCTCATGGTCGGAATACCGAGCAGTTGATATTCCCAATTCTTCAGTCAATTCATTGATGCGAGCTTCCTTTGATGCTAGACTCTGCTCCACTTCTTGCGCTTGTGATTTCATACGCTCCAACTCCCCTTGAACTGTAGATAATTCGGCAGCGGTACTCTTCATTGCCTCTTCTACTTTCTGATTTTCTGCAATCTTCTTATACAAGCTTTTCAGTACAAGTTTTTCATCTGCCGTGGAAATTGATTCCACAGTGATGGTACGACCCTTTGCATCAAAGGACGATTCCTCTATATTAATGACTTCTCCATCAAGTGCTGTTTCAATGTCCTCTACTTTCACCTGAAATGAAATTAAGGCTTGTTTGATTCCCATTTTTTCTCAAAATACATTTTTTTTCTCTTCTTTTTAATCACGTATTTTTTAATTAAATAATATTACACGTTAATTCAAAATTTTCCCTATTTTTTAACTATACATTCTCTATCAATTTACTATTTGAAAAAACATTTTTCCAATTTAACGGGGGCTCAAGCAAGTCCTAACAAAGGAATACGTACCACTTTCAAAAAGAACTGCAAGAACATCTCAGCTAAAGATGCTTTATCGACAGAAATGCTTAGTTCCTATTTGGTACACATTAAAATTTTCATTCTCATTTTTTTACTCATATTGAACCATACATTTTTTAATAAAATAATATTTTACATCATATCAATAGCTTTTTTTTTTCTTTTCAACCACACATTCTCCATTAATCTATTCCAAAATACGTTCTTCCAAAATAATGTGGCTCAAACACACCCTTAGTACAATATCATACAGATACAACAGAAGAAATCTGAGACCATGAATTCATTTGCTGCTCAAACTAATATTGTATTTTGACTTAAAAATTTGGGAAATACCATTTTTAGAACCAACATTTTCTTGAATCAATCATGTTATGAGTACATTATGATTTACATTATTGTTTACATGCTTCCATATGGACACTATCATTTCCTTTAATTTCCTCAACACCTTTTCACACCACTGTCCGATTATGACCATAGGGCAATGTCAACCATAATATAAAGAAAAAATGTACACTTAGCATTTTCCTTCTTGACTATAAAATTGTTGGGATGTATGTCCAAATGTGTTCTTCGACATTGTGTTTTGAACAAATAAATATTAATTTAAAATGTATCTTGATCATGGATATATTATAAATTGAGTGCTTATGATGTGAGCACGGAGTAGAGCGTCAAAGTCAAGTCCGGGAAAGGATCTGTTGATTATTGAAGGAGGCTCGATGACACAGTCGAGAGCAAAGTAGGTGATAGAGGTGATGGAATTGCCACGGTGGATGAAATGCTGATCACGACAAGCAAATGAACAAGTTTCGTATTGGGCTCGGGATGAGAAATCAGATGCATCAACATGATTCAACCAACGGAGGAGGAAGCATAGTTCATTCTGGTTGCGAATTTTTTCAAATTTCGTGTAATCTTCTGTTTAAGTCAAAACTCTATTTTGTAAAATCTTTTGCTATTTTTTTTTAGCTTAATTTCGTTTTTAACTGGGTTTCATGGGTTCCCTACAAATATGACTCATTCTTTTCATTGTAAAGTACAACATTATTATTAAGATTATTGAGAGGCATATTTGCTTTCGAATTCTTGTTCTTCGTTGGACAAATCACGAACTTATCAAGATTATTCTTGGGGCGCTCAAATCAATCGGGTGAGATTCACAAATATTCAATCAAAATGGTCAACATATAGTTTGTGTATTGTTGGTTATTTTGATTCGTTATTTTTGAATCAAATCCAAAACCTTGATTACTTTGGCTTTATTGGGTTCGATCTCAATCTAATAGTGGGTTTTGTAGTTCTTCGATACTTGGGTTCATCAGTTGGTATCAGAGCTTAGGCTCCAAAATCAAAGTTATATCATTTCCTTGTTCGTTTGAGTCTTTATTTCATTTTTCTTGCATTCTTTGTGTTTTTCTATTTAAGTTTTTTGATCTATAATTTTTTCGTTAAAAATTTAAAAGTAGTTTTTGTACTCATTTTGTGTCCAAATCAACTTCTGTTTTCTTTGCCGGTGTCATAGCTGAATTTTGAGTAAAAAAATTCGAAAAAAAAAATCTGAAAATTCAGATAATTCTTTGAAAAGTCAAATTTGAAAAAAAAAAAAATATGTTTGTCATTATTTATCTCGAAAATTGCCGGCCAATTACATTATTTATTGGGTAAATTTCAAGAACCACTTTCTTGGATTCAACTTCCATTCCAATCATCCAACTCAATTCTTTTTCTTTTTTAAGTCTTCAAAATTTCCCAAAAAAATCTCACTCAAAACCCCTGTTTGAAGTCTACGAGAATTATTCTTGGTTGAGTTCAAATTCATCCTTTGAAGCACTTAGATGAAGGCATTGCATGGAAAAAGGCAGAGTGGTCAGATCAATAAAGGAAAAAAAGCAGAATTGAGTGATACACAAGTGCACATTTTTGTGACAAAAATAAATTTTAGATTTAGGATGTCTGACAGGGATGTATCAACACCAGGCCAAAACAATCATCAAACCAACATGTCGAATAAGATGACACATAGGTTCAAACAGTTATTTGAAGTTGTGCAGGATAGATTGGATAGACAAGACACGGAGCTTCCCAATTGCATAAGGGAGTCCCAAATACGGAGATAGGGTATGTGGGAGCCTAGGATGGAGGTGCGTAAAGAATATGATTATGGGAGTGATGTGGATGAGGAGATAGTAATCGAGGCTGAAATGGTAGGATGAGAAATAGAGGAACTAGGCTTGAACGAAGGGGTAGAAACTTGGTTGGAGACAAGGCAGATGGGAATATGGGAAACATCAAAATGTTCATCCCACTATTCAAAGGAAGGAGTGATCCGGAGACTTACTTGGAATGGGAGAAAATTTTGAATTGATCTTTGAGTGCCACAACTATTCGGAGGAGAAGAAAGTGAAGATAGTGGTTCTTGAATTCATTGACTATCCAATCACTTGGTGGGATCAAGTGGTGATAACGAGGAGGAGAAATAGGGAACGATCGATCAATACATGGGAGGACTTGAAAGCTATCACGTGGAAGATGTTTGTACCTAATCACTACCACCTAGAGCTTCATCAAAAACTACAAAGTCTCTACTAAGGATTGAAGAGTGTGGATGACTATCACAAGGAGATTGAGTTGTTGATGATTAGAGCGGACGTGGAGGAGGATCGAGAGGCCACCATGGCCAGGTTTTTGAACGAGCTAAATTGGGACATAGCTAATGTAGAGGAGCTACAAGACTATGCGGAATTAGAAGACATGCTATATATGGCTATGAAGGTGGAGAGGTAATTGAAGAGGAAGGGGACAACAAGGTACTCATTGGGTGGTTCAGGCTCTAACTCATTGTTGAAACCGAAGTGAGACAACAACAAAGGAGATGGGGCTGTTTCTAGGGTAAAATTGAATTGTCGAAGAAAATAGAAGAAAACGATAGCAAGAAAATTGAATCCCAGTCATCAAGGAATCGAGACATCAAATGCTTTAGGTGTTTGGGGTCGGGGCACATCGCTTCCCAATGTCCAAACAAAAGAGTGGTGATTTTGCGAGATAATGGAGAGATGGTGAGTGAAAGTGAGAGTGATTATGAAAGCATGTTGGAATTGGATAAGGCTAGTGATGGAGGCTGAGTGGAATATGTTGTGGTGAGCTATTGGTCACGAGGCGAGCTCTTTATACTCATATCAAGACGGATGACTTGGAACAGCAAAGAGAAAATATTTTCCATACACGGTGTCATATCAATAATAAGGTATGTAGCATGATCATTGACGGTGAGAGTTGTACAAATGTAGCTAGCACTAATCTAGTGGAAAAATTGGGATTAACTATGCTTAAAAACCCTAGGCCCTTTAAGTTACAGTGGTTGAATGAATGTAGGAAAGTTAAGGTGAATACAAGGGTGTTGATAAATTTTTTGGTTGTTATCAAGACAAAGCATTGTGTAACATAGTACCTACGCATGCGATCATATATTGTTGAGGAGACCATGTTAATACGATAGGAAGATGATATATGATGAGTATAAAAATAGGTATAGCTTTGTTAAGGTGGAAAGTCCATTACACTTGCACCATTAACACCAACACAAGTGTATGGAGACCAAATCAAACTCAAAATGAGGAAGAAAAGAGACGGAAAGAGTTAGAGAAAAAGAGAGAAAATAATGAGTTGGCAAGTAAGAGAGAAAATAGTGAGGTGGATAAAAGATAGAAGAGCCACACGAGAGAAAATAAGAGGGGTCTTCCGAGAGGAGAGAAAAGCTGAGAGTAAATTTATTTGCAAAAGCGAATGAGTTGAAAAGAGCGATAGTGGAGATACAACAAATGATTTTGTTGGTGTACAAGGAATTACTCCTCACTTTTGAGAAATCTAACCCACCCCTCCCTAGCTTGGCTATTTTTTTATCGTAGGAATTTGGAGATGTATTATCGAAGGATGTGCCCAATGGATTGCCATTCATTCGAGGCATTGAACACCAAATTGACTTTGTCCTGGTACAGTCATTCCAAATCGACCAGCTTATCGAAGTAAACCCGAGGAAACAAATGAACTTCAATGACAACCAGAGAAATTGATGAGCAAGGGGTATGTGAGGAAGAACATGAGTCCATGTACCGTGCCAGTCCTACTTGTGCCAAAGAAGGATGAAATTTGGAGAATGTGCTTGGATTACAGGGCCATCAATAACATAACGGTAAAGTATTGTCATCTTATTCCTAGGTTAGATGATATGTTGGATGAATTATTTGGTGCATGCGTATTTAGCAAAATTGATCTTAAGAGTGGTTACTATCAAATTCGAATGAGGGAAGGTGAAGAATGAAAAACCGCATTTAAAACTAAATATAACTTGTATGAATGGTTGGTCATGCTGTTTGGACTCACTAATTTACCGAGCACTTTTATACGTCTAATGAACCATGTTTTTTCGTGCATTTATAGGCAAGTTTGTTGTGTTTTAATTTGATGACATTTTAATCTAGAGTAAGGACCTCAATGAACATATTAAACATTTGCGGTGTTTGCTAGTAGTTTTAAGAAAAGAACAACTTTTTGCTAACTTTAAAAAGTGCACATTTTGCATGGAAAATGTTGTGTTTCTTGGATATGTGGTTAGTGCTAAGGGAATTGAGGTAAATGAAGATAAAATAAAATCTATTAAAGGATGGCCAACACCTAAAAGTATAACCAAAGTAAGAAATTTTCATGGTTTGGCTAGTTTCTATAGGCGATTTGTAAGGAATTTTAGCACACTTGCCACGCTACTCACTGAAGTTGTTAAAAAAAAGTGTAGGTTTTAAATAGGTCATGAACAAGAGCATACATTCAACACAATTAGCGAAAGGTTGTGTGAAGCACCGATTTTAGTACTACCTAATTTTGATAAAACTTTCGAGATTGAGAAGCAGTTTTAATGCAGGATAGGAGGCCGATAGCTTATTTCAGTGAAAAGCTAAGTGGAGCAGCGCTCAACTATCCTACATATGACAAGGAGATTTATTCATTTGTTTAAGCTTTGGAGATATGACAGCATTGCCTATGGCCAAAGAAGTTCGTGATTTACACTAATCATGAGTCACTGAAGCATTTGCGGGGTCAAGGTAAGCTGAACAAAAGGCATGCTAGATGGATGAAATTTTTTGAGACATCTTCCTATGTTAGCTGGTACAAATAAGGTAAGGAAAATGTGGTGGACATGTATGTGAATGATTTAGATTTTTCCAGCATATATGAATCATGTAATAAGGGAGTGGTAGACAAATTCTTTAAGCATGAGGGTTATTTGTTTCGAGAAAATAAACTATGTGTTCCTAATTATTCCATGCGTGAATTGTTGGTTAGAGAAGTACACATTGGGAGACTAATAGGTCACTTTGGGGTTTTAAAGACTTTAGAGATGTTAATAGAACATTTTTATCGGCCTAAAATGAGGATTGATAGAACGAACTTGTGGTTGATGCATAACTTGTAAACATGCTAAGCCTAGGGTTCTACTCCATAGATTGTATACTCCTTTACTCATTCCTAGTGAACCTTGGGTTGATATCTCAATGGATTTTGTTTTAGATTTACCTAGGACTAAAAGGGGTTGGGATTCAATATTTGTACTGGTCAATACATTTTCTATGATAGGGTATTTCATTCCATGTCATAAAATTGACATGGAATAGTGCATTTACATGGGGTCCCTAAGAGTATAGTGTCGGATAGAGATGATAAATTTCGTAATCTCTTTTGGCGGGTTTTTTTGGGTAAGTTAGGCACAAAATTGTTGTTTTCTACTACATGTCACCCACAAACCAACAAGCAAATCGAAGTAGTCAATAGGACTATGATTCGATTGTTAGGCATGTGATTAATAAAAATTTGAAAAGTTGGGAAGAATACTGACCTTTCGGTGAGTTTGCATATAGTAGGGTTATACATTCTACTACTTCATGTTCACCATTTGAAATTGTTTACTATTTTAATCCACTAACACCATTGGATTTAATTCCTCTATCTATGAATGAACTTGGTAGTTTAGATGGAAAAAAGAAGGCTGAGATGGTGAAGTCGCTCCATGAGAGTGAGATTGCAAAATTGAAAACAAAAACAAGCATTATACATCATAAACTAACAGGGGCCGGAAGAGCGTTTCATTTGAACCTGACGATTGGGTTTGGGTACATTTTTAGAAATGAGCACTTTCTAAAGCAAAGGAAATCAAAGTTGCAACCATGAGGAGATGGACCGTTTAAAGTTCTTGAGAAAATCAATGATAGTGCAAACAAGCTGGATCTTCCTGGTCAGTATAATGTTTCGGCTACTTTTAATGTATCTGATTTTTCTTTCTTTGACACAAGTACAGATTCGAGGATGGATCCTTTTGAAGAGGAAGGGGATGATATGAGCACGGAGTCGAGCGCGTCAAAATCAAGCCTAAGAAATGATCCGTTGATTATCGAAGGAGGTTCGATGACACGGTCGAGAGCAAAGCTGGTGAAAGAGGCGATGTGATCACAACTCAAGCTACGGTGGACGAAACGCTGATCACAAAAAGTAAATGAAAAAGTTTTATGTTGGGCTTAGGAGGAGTAATCAGATGAATCAACATGATTCAAGCAACGGACGAGGAAGCATAGTTCATTCTGGTTGCCAATTTTTCCTGATTTCACGTAATCTTCTATTTCAGTTAATACTCTATTTTGTAATATATTTTGCTATTTTTTTGGTCTTAATTCCATTTTAACTAGGTTTTATGGGTTCCCTATAAATATCACTCATTTTTTTAATTATAAAACATAACATTATTATTGAGATTATTGAGAGGTAAATTTGCTTTCGAATTCTTGTTCCTCATTGGACAAATCACGAACTTATCAAGATTCTTCTTGTGGCGTTCAAATCAACCGGGTGAGATTCTCAAATATTCAATCAAAAGGGTCAACATATTGTTTACGTATTGTTAGTTATTTTTATTTGTTATTTTCTAATCCAATTCAAAACTTTGATTACTATGGCTTTCTTGGGTTCGATTTCAATCTAATCGTGGGTTTCGTAGTTTTTTGCTACGTGGGTTCACATTAGAAAGTGATCAAAGCTAATCGGCAATGACCACTGAATAAAGTCGAACACTTTACTTTGATAAGGTCGTACTATCTTTATTAAAGTTTATATAGAATTTAGTAATAAAAATAACAACAATAATAAATATTATTGGATATAACCATGTAATATTTATAGTATCATGATTATAGAGAACTAAATGTTATGATTATACCAATCCGAGCCTCATACCTAAGCTGTTATGCCATATATATTGTTTTCTTTGAGAGAGTTTGAGTTCATCTTATCACTTACAACTTTCTGTCGCGTACCCAGAATTCGAACCCAAGACTTTGTCTGATGAAAGACATAAGTTGAATCCCAGTACATGTCCAATAGGTTTTACGATTCAACTTAAAATTTCTCATAAGGTAGAGATTTAGGGTTCGAATCATGAGGCCGTAACAGAAAACCATGAGGGGTAAGATAGGCTCGGACTTTTCGAAAGTATAATACATATGATATAACGGTTTGAGATAAAAAAGTTTAGTATTCTTGAAGTTTTTGAAAACATTAAAGAAGACTTGGAGATACTATATGTTGACCTCGTTTTTTGTCGGGATGACATGTCCAACAGGTATCTACATAGACAACTCCTTGCAATCTAGAACACACTTTTAGTTACTCATGGCTTTCTCCAGTTATGGAGAGTCAACAACAAGCACTGGATGGCCAAATCAGTCGACGGTGATATAAAGAACATGGTGCTTAAGAATAGTATAGCTGGGGTGTATATTTTTTAGTATATGATAACATTACCTTCAAATGGTTAGGTATGTGAGTTTATAATGTTGTAGAAGTGAAGTACTGATTGTACGATGGGAAGACAAGTGGCTACATTTGAAGGTAAAGGTGCACTATGTCTCCTCCTAGGTATCAATCCAACAATCATGGTTTGAAGGGCATTTAATGCTCTAAAATGTGGGCTGGTGACGTGACCTTAATGTCCACAATCAATCATTAGGATTTGTTTAGAAACGATCTCGAGTCGCTTCAAAGCCTCCAAAGTTTGACTTGACTTTGGGTAGAAGTGATTCGACATGGAGCCTCGGATAAGTCGAAGTGTCACCTCAACTAAGTAGGAGGTGACTTGGAGTAAAAGTAGGCCTTGTTGATCAGCTTAGCTGGCCTCGTTGGTGATGACCTAGAGCTTGGAGCCAAGAGGCATAACAATAGTCCCCCAATTTCATGTATCGATATTAACATAATGCATAGACTTTGTGTAGATGATGAATTAGCTTAAAGTATTTTGCCTTTTGTTGATTTGTTGTGCATTTTGAACACAATTCAATAGTCCCCAAAGTCCATGGATAGATATTATATAATGCATTGACTTTCTATGCAAGGGTAAATTAAAGCATGTAGTAAATTCTGCTACAAAATCTATAAGGGCTTGACTCTTTATGGAAGTCCTTGCTTTGAAAACCAGGTCGAACTCGCTAAGCTCCATGACCCATTTCAACAATCTTTCTGAAGTGTCAGGCCACTTCAGCACTTGCTTGCATGGAAAGTTCATTAGAACATATATGCTATGGGCCTGGAAGTATGGCCTTAACTTTTTAGAAGTAGTTATTAGGGAGAGGGCGAGCTTTTCCATGTCTGGGTAGCGAGCTTCTGCTTGTAAGATGGCTTTGCTTACATAATATACGGGCAATCGATGGGTGTTTTCTTCTTTTACAAAAACTAAACTAACAGCATCTCAGATACAACCAAATAGAGTAACAGGGTCTCATCAGCCTTGGTTTAGAGAGGAGAGGGACCTTGCAAAGAAGCTTTAGCCCCAAGAAAGCCTCTTTGCACTTAGTAGTCTAATGGAACTTCTTCTCTCCTTTGAGAACCTTGAAGAACAGGAGGCATTTTACAATGGCTTTTTTTTTAATAGCTTTTAAGATGAAACAGTTCAAGGCTGCGACTTGCCTATTCAGACTTTGCACCTCTTTGGGCTTTTGAGGAGACCTCATTTCAATTAAGGCTTTGATCTTCGATTGGCTGGCCTCAATTCTTCTTCATTTGACTATGTAGTCTAGGAATTTTTTAGAGGCAACACCAAACCAACACTTGAGGGAATTTAGCTTTATTTTATATCTTTTCAAGATTTGGAACGTGGAATCTAGGTGCTTAACATCGTCTCCCATTTTGAGTCTCTTCATTAACGTTCGATAGATGGCCCTAACATTTTTCAATTTAAATGGCATCAGCTTATAGTAGTACAAGCCTCCATCTATAATGAATGAGATGTTCTACTCATATGTGGGTACATGGGAATTTTATTGTAGCTTGAACATGCATCCATGAAGCTAAGTAGCTCATGCCCTGCAATTGAATCCACCAGTTAACCTATTCTTGGGAACGAGAACCTATCTTTTGGGTAAGCTTGATTGAGGTTAGAGAAATCTTTGCATACTCTCCACTTACCATTGCACTTCTCTACTAGAATAGGGTTAGATATCCATTTTAGATACATGGGCTCTCTAATGAAGCCATTATTAATCAATTTCTCTACTTCCTTCTTTAGGGCTCCATCCCTCTTAAGGTTAGGGGATCTCCTCTTTTGTCTATATAGGGCATACTTAGGATCAATCTTCACGTGGGGGCAACTTATCTTTGGGTTGACGTACACCAAGTCCTCATGCTTCCATGCAAAGACAGCCAAGTTACCTTGTAAGAAGATTTTGAGCTCTTTTTTGGCTTCATGTGATAGATCTTTCCCCACTTTTAATACATTGGATGGGTCTTGAGTAATTACATGGAAACTTTTTAGTTTTTCCATCGGAGCTATTTGTGATTCAAATTCAATTATACGTGGGTCTAATTCCTCATAAATAATTCTTTTTAGGAACTTCTCTTCTTTGGAAACTTCTTCCATTTCGATGTTTTTTCCTTGTTCAAGGGTGTTTTTTTCTTCAGGATCGTCGAACATCTTAGTGTCTTCGGCCTTCCTTAAAAAGTTGAGGTAGCACTCCCTTAACTCCATTTTGACACCTTTAATCTTAGCAAGTGATTACGCTCAAAGAATAACGCGGTAGTTGTAGTGCAGCTTTGGGGTGTCGTATCCATAGGGTGATGGAAAAATGCTCAAGGATAAAAAATGAATGAATTGTTCTCTTCAATGTGTAGTGAAATTTAATGTTTGAAATATGAGATTAAAGTCAATAATTTACTGCAGTGAAGCGTCGGAATTCCCTCAATTGGATTGGATCATTCACACAATTATTCAGTTTTATAACTTA
The DNA here is from genome assembly GCA_903798355.1 of Fraxinus baroniana. NCBI lineage: Eukaryota > Viridiplantae > Streptophyta > Magnoliopsida > Lamiales > Oleaceae > Fraxinus > Fraxinus baroniana. The sequence goes on along the minus strand of CAIGRO010117758.1, from coordinate 55 downwards.
ATTAAAGGCTTTCATCCCTGCACTCTAATCAGAAGATATATCGTGAAAATCAATT
>CAIGRO010117663.1:0-15450 GCA_903798355.1 Fraxinus baroniana | reverse complement strand
TCGAGTCGATGCCCCAAAATGGGGCTGGGCCCGAGCCTCAACTCGAGCCACAAGCCACCCCGACTTGAAATTTTTCTAGGCCGAGCTCGAGCTGCCCGAGCCGTCGAGCATTTTAAACATCCCTAGATCCATTAAGATTTTTATTTCTTGACTTAATATAATTTTTATAAATATTAATGGTCAGAGGTTGCCTATCAACGAGTCGAGCCGAAACACGAAGCTCGGGCTAAGCTCGAGCAAAAAAGGTTCGAGCTTTTTTTTGCCCGAGCCGAGTCGAGAAAAAGCTCGGCAAAATTTCTTTGGCTCGACCATAACTTTCGGCTCAAGTCTTAGCGAGCCGAGCTGAGCTGACTTGTGTATTTTTTGTATCAAATCTAATTTTTTTTCCCTTAAAAGGCTTTAAAATTTGTACAATTTATACGTACTATATATTAAGTAAAGAAAATGAAGATACATTGAAGTAAATTGATATGAAATTGTAAAAAAAAAAAATAAAAAAATTGACGTATTTATAGCCAAAAAATAAATCCTTTTTAATTGTGCCTCCGTTTGAGCCACATTAAAAATCACATTCTTCTACTCATTTTGAACAATAATATTATTTTTCACTAAAATAATATTTTTCATCATATCAATAACTTTTCCTTTTTTTTTTCTTCCACACACTCCCCATCAATTTACCATTCTAGTATACATTTTTCCAAAATAATATGGCTCAAACACACCATATAATTGAATTTCAAATTCAAGTTTTTTTTTGCGTATTTATAGCCAAACAAATATATTCATGTTAATTGTAGTTTTGATTAGAGACAAGTGCGTGCAGACAGTAGTCAAACTGCCTACATGCAGCTTGTCACGCAGACTAGCTGCCTACATTGTAGGCAGTAGCTGTAGCTGGCAGCAACTGCCTGCTTGCAGGCAGTTGTAGCTTCATGCAAGTGCATGCCTATGTTTGTTTATGTTGTTTTCGAATTCTAACGCGAAGCTTAATGGTTGTGTTCAATTAACTTTATTTCTTCTCCTAAAACTCACCTAAAGTATTCAATTTAATTCTTGTTTCTCTATTTGAGCGAAAATGTATAAATGGAAAATACAAGAATTGTGCCAGAAGAGGTGTTGGAGTTTGCCAAAGTATACGACGGTAATAGATGGCCCAAAGTATATGACAGTTCCTGAATTTCTGTCGGATTTGGTAATTCCGCCACCACCCATGTCACCTGCTAGTAAGTTTTGTCCGTTTAGTTTAATGTTATATAATTTATGCATGTTTGTCTGGGGATATGGAATTTGATGAATCAGTCTTCTTCAAGTTTTTTTTTTCCTGAGAAATGTCATTAGTAGTTTTTCTTTCTTTCCTTTTTTCTTTTTGGGTTCTGATTGATGGGGCCGTGTTTGGTTTATAGATTTGATAAAAATCCATGAAATGAGTGGTTGAAAAGTAATGGCCTCATGAGATATGTGGTCTAAATTAATTGTTGACATGAAACAAGTGCGAAATATGTTGTGTTGTACTTAGTAGGGTCGATTGTGTACGTTTCTATGTAGTGTGTATGAGTCTGGTGTAGGTGGTTTGGGTATGTGCAAATTTTTAAATCTGTACATGCATACTTGTGTAAGAAGTATGTTTCACTCCTATTTTGTGTTGGAATTAATTAGACGACAAATATTAATTTGCTTGACTGGCCTACAATGTGGAGCTTGGATCAAGTTCTTTTAGGACAGCATTAATTATGGATGCTTACAAATACAATAATATTATTTTTCAATAAAATAATATTTTTCATCACATCAATAACTTTTCTTTTTTGTTTTCAACCATACATTCCCCACCAATTTACTATTCCAGAATACATTTTTTTCAAAATAATGTGGCTCAAACACACCCTATATTTGAATTTCAAATTCAATTTTTTTTTACCTTTTTTTAGCAAAACAAATATATTCGTGTTAATTGTAGTTTTCATTAGAGACAAGCGCGTGCAGACAGTAGTCAAACTGCCTGCATGCAGCTTGTCAGGCATGCAACTTTTTGTAGCTTCCTGCAAGTGTAGGCCTGTATTCTTTTCTGTTGTTTTCGAATTCTAACGTGAAGCTTGATGGTTGTGTTCAAATAACTTTATTTCCTAACTTGAAACTCACCTAAATTCTTCAATTCAATTCTTGTTTCTCTATTTGAGCGAAAATAGACAAATGCAAACTGCAAGAATTGTGCCAAATGAGGCGTTGGAGTTTACCAAAGTATATGACGGTAATAGATGGCCCAAAGTATACAATAGTTCCTGAATTTCTGTCGAATTTTGTAATTCCGCCACCACCCATGCCATCTGCTAGTAAGTTTTGTCCGTTTAGTTTAATGTTATATAATTTATGCATATGCATTGTTTGCCCGCGGATATGGAATTTGATGAATCAGACTTCTTCAAGGTTTTTATTCTGAGAAATGTAATTAGTAGTTTTTCTTTCTTTCTTTTTTTCTTTTTGGGTTCTAATTGATAATGACTTGTTTGATTTATAGATTTGATAAAAGTCCATGAAATGAGTGGTTGAAGTAATGGTTTCATGAGATGTGTGGCTTAAATTAATTGTTGACATGAAACAAGTGCGAAATATGTTGTGTTGTACTTAGTGGGTTGATTGTTGTACGTTTCTATGTAGTGTGTGTGCGTCTGGTGTAGGTGGTTCAGGTATGTGCAAATTTGTAAATCTGTACATGGATACTTGCGTAATAAGTATGTTTCACTCCTATTTTGTGTTGGTATGAACTTGCTTTGGCATATTAATTAGACAACAAATATTAATTTGCTTGACTGGCCTACAATGTGAAGGATCAAGTTCTTTTGGGATAACATTAATTATGGATGCTTACAAATACAATAATATTATTTTTTACTAAAATAATATTTTTTATCACATCAATAACTTTTCCTTTTTTTCAACTACACATTCCTCATCAATTTAGTATTCCAGGATATATTTTTCCAAAATAATATGGCTCAAACACACTCTATATTTGAATTTCAAATCATTTTTTTTTTCGTATTTATAGCCAAACAAATATATTCATGTTAATTGTAGTTTTGATTCAGACAGTAGTCAAACTACCTGCATGCAGCTTGTCACGCAGACTAGATGCCTGCATTGCGGGCAGCTATTTGTAGATTCCTGCAAGTGCATGCCTGTGTTTGTTTCTGTTGTTTTCGAACTCTAACATGAAGCTTAATGGTTATGTTCAAATAACTTTATTTCTTCACCTAAAACTCACCTAAATTCTTCAATTCAATTCTTATTTCTCTGTTTGAGCGAAAATGTACAAATGGAAAATGCAAGAATTGTGCCATAAGAGGCGTTGGAGTTTGCCAAAGTATACGACGGTAATAGATGGCCCAGAGTATACGACAGTTCTTGAATTTCTGCCGGATTTTGTATTTCCACCACCACCCATGCCACCTACTAGTTAGTTTTGTCTACTTAGTTTAATGTTATATAATTTACGCCTATGCATTGTTTGCCTGGGGATATGGAATTTGATGAATCAGATTTCTTCAAGTTTTATTCTAAGAAATATAATTAATATTTTTTCTTTCTTTCCTTTTTTCTTTTTAGGTTCTGATTGATAAGACCCTGTTTAGTTTATAGATTTGATAAAAGTCCATGAAATGAGTAGTTGAAAAGTAACGATCTCATGAGATGTGTGGTTTAAATTAATTGTTGACATGAAACAAGTGCGAAATATGTTGCGTTGTACTTAGTGGGTCGATTGTTGTACGTTTCTATGTAGCGTGTGTGGGTCTGGTGTAGGTGGTTCGGGTATTTGCAAATTTGTAAATCTGTACATGCATACTTGCATAAGATGTATGTTTCACTCCTATTTGTGTTGGTATGGACTTGCTTTGGCATCTTAATTAAACGACAAATATTAATTTGCTTGACTGGCCTACAATGTGGAGCTTGGATCAAGTTCTTTTAGGACAACATTAATTATGGATGCTTACACATACAATTATGTTTAGGTCTCGTATTGATTGTCCTCAAACTCTATCGAGTTTGATCAAACGGATTTTCTACAACAACAAACTCAATTAAGGTGTTGGGCGCGCCCAATTGTTGCCCTTCCAGTGAGGAAATAGATTGAAAGGGTAATTGAGCATCACTCATTAATTATCCCTTTGTAATCCTGCATTGACTTTGGATTGATGGTGTAGATCATTTTGATCCTGATTAATTTGGGTTGTAAATGATCTTGGTGAAAACCTGGATTAGCCATAGCATGAAGATATAAATGTTTTAATATTTTAATCTAAGTATCTTGGTTTGTTGTTGGTTCGAACCTAGTTTGAAGTTGGAGTTCGTATTGATTAGCTTGCATAATTGGTAATCACAATAAAAACTCAGATCAACTATAGTGTGAAGTTGGGGGATCATTTTGATCATGAGTACCCCAGGATGTTGATGATCTTGTTGAAAACTTAGATCAGTCCTAATGTTATGTTGGAGATCATTTTGATCCAAAACATGCTAAACTATCGATGGTCCTGGTCAATATTGATATTGGTATTAGCTTTTCACCAAGTAGCCAAATTGGCACCTGTTTGAAGTTAAATCCTCGATTATTAATCAATTTTTCTATTCTACCTGGAATAACATTTGACACTTGTTTTGGGTTAAGGTAGGACAACTTGACCAGATTAATTTAATTGGGTACTATCTATGTCAAACACCTGATACAATAAAAATTATCCTTTTTTGGACAAAACAACTCACCCAACGCACCCTATATTCATACGTTTATATCGATATTTGGTTTTTGGTGATTTTTACAATTGAAAAGTTCTCAGTAGACTTTTTGACATGTTGAATATATACAAAATGTAACAAGGCACTGAAATATTAATATTTTCGCCAAAGAGGAGAGTTTTTTTTACCATGATTTGAAGAGGAGATATGGGCGCTGAATGAAGTCTAATTTGTCAAATGATCGGCAGCACCATCATGAATTGTTCAATTGATGAATTGAAAGCTTGAAGTTTTGAATTTAGGCCAAGAAGTTCACAATCTCCTTAATTTGACTATGATCTAGAGCACTGATTCTCCTCAACATATGAAAAGGTCACACAAGTCAATGGTAAGCCCTGAGACTAAGGAAAGCTGAAGTGCAGTTTCAAGGATGGTTTGAACTTTGAAGATTATAAATGTAAATTTGATGTTTGAAAAAGTTATTTACTGAGTACAAAGATTTTAGTTCCTAGTACTTGATACTCTCTGGTGACTTGTTTAAGAAATGGATTGCGCATTAGGTGGTAAAGTTACATCTGTGGTTTGATGTGATTTATCGTGCTCATATTCATCCAAGATGTGGGCATTTTCTTCTCAAATGAACTACTTAGATTTCATTAATCTCATGAGGAGACCAGTACTTGTGTAGAATCACATGTATTGGTTGTTGGATTAAGGTTTTGATAGGTAAGCTTGCCTTGAACTGTTCATTGGAGGATGATGACCGGTGTTACTCTTTTATCCATCAGTTTAAAATGTTTTTATGATTATGTTTTTTCTAGTCGACAACTGGTCTTATATATTTCTCCGCTTCTTGTACAAGATCCCATGTGAGATTTCTTTGATCTACCAATGATTCTCGACTTTTATGTCTTGTATTAAGTTGTTTTCCTTGCTTACCTATTTGGTGATGTACGTTTACACGTGATCATTATGAAGTTTGCATACTGCAGAGTGTCAACATTCGATTGTATGTCTGTTGGTGTTCATATTCATTAGTTATTAGTTTTTTACTTCTCATTTTAGACAATTTATCAATAACTTCTGTTTGTCTTAATCTCCAGAAGGCAAGATAGATGCTAAAAGACAAAGACTTCATCTGAGAATGTAAATGCGTATATGACAGGTTACTCATAATTCCTCACTTCACGGGGCATCTTCACCTTCTATACCTGTTGAGCATTCAATTGTCATTGAATCTGTTACTAAGCAGTCGATTGAAGGCACACACCCATCTAATATAAAACTGGTTTTTCTGCGCAGCATAAACATGCCAATCCCTGATAGTGCCACTGTGATGTCCTATAGTGATGATCAATGGGTCGCGTATAAATTGGGATGAATCAGTAACTAAGTGCGTCTACATTTGGCTCTGTTTTGTCGAAAACTGTTAGCTATGCTTTCTTCTAGGATTGTGTGTGTTAACTTATTAGCTGAACTGCAGATAATACATGCTAATGTTCTATTTATTCCTGATTAATGATGTGCAGATTTTGACAGCCACTTGGGTTATCCTAATCCAATATGAATATTAGCTGATTATAATCAAAAAATATGGTAAATGGTTATAATTTATGCTACTCTCCCTCTAAACCCCTTCAATCTTGGTTAACAATTTGAGCTGCTTGGAAGAGTTTTACAAATACGACATTTACAAGAACATGTAATGAATTGATATCAAATTGAAATCATGTCGATCCGACGCCTGTAAAATTTTATTTGTGATTTGAAGTAAATGCGTTGAGTTGCCTTCTAAACCGAGTGGCTGTGGGGTTTTGAAAATTTTTTTAATACCACATATGTTGCCGACCAAAGCTAATTTTTGGATATGTCATCATATAAAAAATTCCTTACTTTACTATTAAATTACATGAAGTTTCGGGGTCGATAGTTATGCAAACGAAATTATTTTTGAAATTGTCATTGAGATAGAAAACAAAAACAGCAACATTATTTTTTCATGTCACGTCAATAACTGCATATACGGTAAGTTACATATAAGTGTGGTGGATGAATATATGGTAAGTTTCATATACGGTATGTTATTTTTGTATACGGTAAGTTGTATATACGATGTGTTGGTTGCATATACGGTATGTTAATTACATATACGGTAAGTTGGATACATATACAGTATGTTAGTTACATATACGGTATGTTAGTTGCACATACGGTATGGATCACACAACTTCACATTAAACGTCATTGAACATAAATATCCTAGATCATATCGACCCCAACTCATTTTAATCTTTAAAAGTAAAATAAAGATTGGTGAATAGTCATATCTCCATCTAGGTACAATTCGATCAACTTGTCGACTATGGTCGATCTTTTTTTTTAAGAGTGCGATCACAGAACTTCTTGTTAAACATTCTTAACCATAGAAACACTATATCATATTGATCCAAACTCATTTAATTTTTAAAAGTAAAGTAAAAGGATTGATAAGCAGTCAAATCTCTATCTACATATAACTCGATCAACTTATTGCCTATGCACGACATTAATCAATCTTGTTCTTTTTAGAGTGTGATCACACAACTTCACGTTAAACGTCCTTGAATATAAATATCCTAGATCAACTTGTGGCCTATGTACGACGTTAATCAATCTTATTCTTTTTAGAGTGCGATCACACAACTTCACATTAAAACGTCCTTGAACATAAATAGTCATATCTTCGTCTAAGTACAACTCGATCAACTTGTTGCCTATGGTCGATCTTTTTTTTAGAGTTCGATCACACAACTCATTTAATTTCTAAGTAAAGTAAAAAGATTGGCGAGTAGTCAAAATTTTCTTCTACGTACTACTCGATCAACTTATCGTCCATGCACGACTCTAGTCAATCAATCAAGAGGGAACACTTGTTTATTATAGAACAAAATAATACGGATAAAACGAATTGACCAATCTAATACGTATAACCTAACGTTTATTGTAGAATATTTAATTACTAACCAAGCATTAACAATTAAAATTGAGAAACAGAATATTATTTATAGAATATTTACTTTCTAATCAAGATTAACAATTGAAATTGGGAATCAAACTTACAGTGAATAAATGGTACAGAATTCAAGCCGCCAATTTAAGTGAATAATTGCTATTTGACGTTTTTAGTTTCTTTTTCCATATTTTGCACCAGATTTTTTATATTCTTCTTTAATGGATTAATTCTTGTAATTTCAATTTGGGAATCAAAATTATGGTGAATAAATGGTATAGCAATAAGCGGCCAATTTACATGAATAATTTGACGTTTTAGTTACTTTTTCCATATTTTGCACCAATTTTTTAGATTCTTCTTTGATGGATTAACTCTTGGGATTGCAATTGGACGTAGCGAATATACTATCCTATTTAAATAAATAAATAAATGAATAATTAATTGCAACTATAGTTTCAATTTTTTTAAAAAAGTGCAAAGGAATCTCAAATAAATTATTAAAAATTAAAAAAATTAGTCCTCTTTAATTTTCTTTTTCTTTAAAATTTAAGTAGGCTGTTATATTCATCATTTCATAGCTCCATATTGAAAAATTGAACGAAAATGAATAGAAATGATGGTTTCCGCAATCAAATATGTAATTAAGAGTGAAAATGCCAAAAAATAAAAGGTATGAACGTTTTTCGCAATAATAGTAAAAGGTGTGGACATTATGTGTTAATTACATTTTTAATAATTTTTTGGGACTCATATGCGCTTTTTAAAAAAAAATAAATTAGAACTATGATTGTAATTATTTTTTTCGTTTTCCTTTTGTTTTATTTAAAGAGAATGGTATATTAGTCATTTCACAATTTTTAATTGAGAATATGGATGAAAATGACATTTTGCATAATGAAAGATGAAACTAAAGGTGAAAATGCCAAAAAAATTTAAAGGTAACGACGTTTTCCTCAATAATAATGAAATGTGTGGACGTTATATACTAATTACCCAAAAATTAACACGCCTTTATTTTAAATATTATTTTAATATCTAGTAGAATCTTTCAATTAAACGATTCGATCAACAAAACTCCTTTACCCATTCGATTCGAAGTTACGATTTTGGTTGATATCGAAATGAAATTTCTTTGTAAATTTTAAGATACCACCAATGGTATATGCCACACTTTTTTATTTCCAAACATCTTAAATGTATTGTTTTATAACTTTTAATATCTTGTTGGATTGATCTTAAAGTTGTCAAATAATCAAGTCATTTTAGGTGTTCTGTTAACTCGAGAAAAAAAATATTATGGAACATGTCATTAAGAAGCTGCAAAAGGATAGCTTCTCCAATTATCTATCATTCAAATATCAATTCAAACCCTACTTAATTATTGGATAATTCTACTTGTACCTAATTTTTTACATAATCTTTTATCGAATTGACAAGTGACTGCCCCCCATTGAAGGGGGCGGCTGGGGGACAAGTGACAGCCCCCTATTGGGGGGTTGAGCCCACAGCCGCCTCCCAACAGGAGACCACCACTTGTCAATTCGGTAAAAGATTATGTAAAAAGTTAGACATATATAGTACAACCGTTAATTATTTTAGTTCCCTATACTATATCAATTATGTTTTTATGAAACGAGCAGCAGAGTTGTTTACTCAAAGCTTCAAATCCCCTAAATAGTAAGTAGGTAAAAAAAGGAAAGTGACAAACAACTACTAAAAGACTACATATAGCCTTCACCAATCCATTCGTTTCAAGCTTGATCACGCCCTTAAACTCGTTACCTTGTTTGAGTGAACTCGTTGGCTCTGCCCTCTATTCGGTCGGAACCCTATTCGAGATTCACTCCGCAACCCAGAATCAATTAATTGAATATCCTCCTAACAACAGTCAACAAAATAAATTCAAGGCATATCTTGACATAGAAGCCCCTGACACGTTCTTAAAATAAATGAAACATGGACGACACGAAGACCTCACCGAGATTTTATACTCATTATCGCAACCCACAAATTTAAACCAGAACTCATATATAACTACGACGAAAATATATACAAGAAACACCAAGAATACCAAAACACTATCTTTAATATGCATCAGCCATGTAAATATACACATTATTTCCCCAATGACGATGAGCAGATAACATTCAGCAAAATCGGAAATACATAGCACATAATACAGTGGATTAACAAACAAAATCGACTGCAGAATTGGTGAAATATCTATAAATGCAATACATTTATCTCTCTTATTGTAACAAGGAAAATGAGCTTCACTATCCACTTTACAGCCAACCCAAGTATATGCTCAAAGTTTCATCACAAGCCACTACTATAAAAAATTCCCATAACGAGGAATAATAGAAACATTAAACAAAAAAAAAAAAAACTTGGAAGTTGGAAATATTAGGTCATACTAAAATTGGATCTCCCTGCCAGCTAGTGCTACGAGCAAACAAGTCTCTCGTAGAATAAAATGTAGCCATGATCCGTGTTACTAGAATACTCCTGCGCTGCACCAAAGAAAGTCTGAACAGCAGACTCCTCAATCATCTCCACATTCTCATCGTCAAAAAATAACCAATGATTGTGACTTTTCACGAGGCTGACGTAGTGTCCATGGTTCGGACCACTCCCTACATGGACTACCACAGCAAATAAGGAATATTCAGCATCTGCATCCTCAACTGTATTGCTCAGCCTCAGCTCGAGAGGGAAGACGACACGGTAAGATAGCTTTTTATAACGGCCGAGTTGTTCGATGAACTTAAATCTCTTCAAATGAATGACCAGGATGTGAGGTGGCTTTTTAATCTTCATTCTCTTCTGGGCCTCCTGTAAACTGCACATTGGAACAACGCTCGGTACCAATTAGTTAAAACGTGTGGAGCCTTTCAGTGAAGCTTGAGTCGAAGTTGCTTTTTGTTCCCTAAAATGTTTAAATAACTTGCCTTTTTCTTACACTTTTAAGGGAAATTAATTATTGTGAAAGTAACTCTTACACTATTTTCAAAATAAGTAACTTAATTCCAATTTGAGCAATTAAACAATTATTTATTTTAAGACTTAATAAATTATAAGTAACTTTTTAAGCGTAACAAAAATTCTTTTTTTAAGTTCTTTCACTAAGAATCAAATCGAGCACTTTAGTTCCTACCTCGAACTAGAGTGCCAAATGATTCTAGCTACCTATCCTAAAACTGTTTCTAACAGGCTCACCATTGAACCACCCTCGCCCCCCAAGAAAATAAAAATAAATTAATCCTCCAAAAGGTAATAGAACAGACTTTTCAGAGAAGAATGGAATGGAATGGAAACTTTCGAGTGTGTGTGGGTGGGTGGTTGTATTCTAACATATATTTTTTACTTCTTAATTTAATGAAGTTAATCTCAGGAGTTGAAGTTAAATTAAAGACATTAAATATATGGGCAGGTTTTCTGATCAGCAGAAGTCATACATTACGAAAGCATTCCAAGAAAATAGATAGCTTCAATCCTTGTCAAAGCTATTATTATGTCTAAACTCATTCTTATCAATGAAAAACACGTTCATCCAAACCTGATAGTCAGGTTAGAACATACACATATTCACGATATCTATGTGAAATGAAAATGTTGTTTACCTGCAACACTTGTCGCAGAAAAATTTGTCTTCTGCATTTAAAGTCTCAGTTGAACTAAAATTTTTGAGACAGCTTGTAATAGAACTGTTCTGTTCAATATCAAGGCTCAAGTCCAGAAATGTTTCGTCCCTTGCTGTCACTGTCTCACAACGTAAGCACCTCGTTTCATTTGTCAAAATACCCTGGACAGTAATGGACATCAATGAATTCCTAAGTAGTTCAATGGTGCAACGAAAATTTAATGCATCCAAGAAAGACCTATCTAGTTGTTTGATAAAAACAGTAGAACAGAAAAATCAGTAGGCACATAAATACCAGCCACTGCTTAGTGGCACTAGCTGGGAAATAACAGAGTGGTGCAGCTTAAATTTTCATAAATGGAGCCAGCAATTACTCAACACATCTGAGGCACAGAACCTCAATAATGAAGAGAAGCCACACAAATTTGCAGTTTCTTGCCCCTTATTATGCATTATAGATCACAAGGAAGCAAGAAAATGATTGTGGAAACAAAATTCACCTGGAAATTTTTGTGCACCCAAGTGACTATAGGCTCCTTTTGATGACCATTAACAGACATATTATTTGGTCCATTAGAAATCTTTTCCGATGGAGATGAAGATTCTTGATCACTCTTAGAAGCGCGGGCCTCTTTCTCCAGCAAGTCAGCCAGTTCATTTAACAAATAGTTGAGAAATTCATGAGCATCCTAAAATAAGATATGAACAATATTAGCAGATCGAAGCTGTTTTTACATGACATTCCAAGAAAATAGGCAATAATTAATGCAATCCTAAAATCCAGGGGTAGAAAAGCATTCAGTGATTTATACAGTACATAAAGGATCGCAGTGTAATTTTTACTTCATCCAACAGATGATTTCATAAGAAAGGGCAGTGGGATAAAGTAAATAGGCTCAGACTAAATTGTTCGGGAGCATAAGCATCATAGAACCAAAAAAATTTCCAAGATAGAGGCCACCAGAACAATTATCCCTAAAATCTTAAGAGCGTCAAATGTCTCCTCTAGCACTTCAAAAGAAGAAATGTGTAATTGCAACTAATAAAGTGAAGCACAGTAAAGTGCCTGTGTCTATATATGAAAAAACATTACGAAGAAAGTTAATGGTTTCAGTCAACCAAGAAGCAAAATATAATTATGCATACACAATTGATGATAACTCATGTGAAAAGTAGGTATATGAGAAGTTCGAGAAATTATGAAAGCATTCAATAATAAATGAATTTTATGTTTTAGTTTAACACATGCATCTTAAGAAAATATCAATATCCATGGTGACACGTTGCTGTAGGAAATGGATTACAGATGACAGGACAAAAATAGAATTAATTGGAGATATAATTGGTCCTCAACAATCACAACATTTTCTGTTCTTTCCTGGCAAAGATAATTTGAAGTTTTCTTGTACCTTTGAACCCTATGCCTTTAATATTGTGACCTAACCCCTATCTTCTACCAGTCCTTACCAGTCATCAACCCACTATTGCTTCTAAAAGATCCCTCTGTCAACTTTTACTATCAGATCAGAATTCAACATATTACGAGGAAAACTTATTAGCAAATTTGACCAAATTCACATCAAAGAATGTGAGTCTACCTGAAAAGCCTAAGACAAGAGTGAAATGCAGTGCAAGGATATTATAGGGGATAAAGACAAACACGCTATTGCATACAAACAGATAATTGACATATCCGAGCAGAATTAGCTTTGCCATCCTTGATTTTGGAAGTGAAGCATAGCAATCTGTTAATATCATCATTCACTAAATACAACTAAATCTAAATCATCCAAAATACCCGGTTCTTTAGCACTCAAGTCTTAATATGTGTTCGTCTAAGTATTCCTAGCTGACAACCATCTGACAAGGGACTATGACATTACATATCAAACTCAATGGATGTCAATATAATTTGTACCATGGCATAATATATCCGTGACTTTTATTTATGTTTAACAAGCAAAATTCATCCATATACTTTTGTTTAGATATTTTGAGTGATAGGACAATTTGTAAGCTTCATATCTAGCATCCTCAACGAGGAAGGTTACACATACCTGGTGCATATAGCTACGAAAAATTTCATTTTGCTTCCTCAATCTCTGTACAAACCGCTTTGGAGCAATAACACCAGTTTTTCTCTTTTGCGAGCTTATCTACATGGGAAAACACATGTAAGCCCACAAGAAAGAAAAGATATTTTGGGGAGTTTGTATGAGTGTGTATTTGGGGTGGGAAGGGAGTATTACTGAAATCACAGAATGAGCAGAAGCAAGCATTAACTTCGTAGCGTTTTAATATAGATGAGAAAAAGCATTCCAGATGCCATAAAACATAAATGTTATGATCCAACAAGGTCACATCTCATCACAGTTCTTATGCAAGTTTCAACCTACTGGCTACAATCAAATTTAGCACCATTTGATTCAACTACCCTGGAATTCCTCAACCCAGACTCCAGCATGACCCCGATCGCTTCATGCACCTCATCACTGCTAACAGACCATTGTACAAACATCTCCACGTAGTGACTTAGATTCGTGTACAACTACAAAGTTAGACACGGAGATCTAACAGAAAATCTTCTCGAACATATTCAATAGATACATGTTCCATTAGGCGATTAAAGAACGCTTTATGATTCCCAACAAGATAGGGTCTTATAATACATAATATTAGGTCATGTCAATTCCGACATCACAAAGTTTACGTCACAATTTACGCTCCGTTGTATTTGTTTTCTAATGATGTTATATGTGCTGCAAATAATCCTAATTATAACCTTTTTCTTGAATGATCTTTGCAAATAATTCTAATGATGTTAGGGAAAATACGATTGAAACTTGAATACAGTTAGTGGTCTTTACAATCTTAAACCGTTGACCAAGACACCAAGTGAATGATATCCTATGGCACGGATCTTGCAAAATGAAATGAATTCCTTCAACTGATCAATTTGCTAAACCAAGTTTTTAAAATTCAAGTTGGAATTCAGCAACAACATAAAAATATTTTCCCCGACCGTTGTAGCTTCCAGGTAACCAATTCTAGAAGGTTTATCTACGCAAGAGAGCCACAACTGACTTATTTAAAAATAAAAAAATAAAATAAAATAAAATAAAATAAAAAATGAGATACCAATCACATAATTTGACAAGATAGTCAGCCCTCTCCAAAAAATGCTTACCTGTGTAAATAAATCTGCTAGGCACGTCATGAGATTCTCATCTGCATCAGCCGGACTTTTGTTATTTGAATAATATTCTAGCAACTGCTCGCGGAATGGAACACAGAAATAAAGAGCCTGCATTAAATGGAGAATGAAATTAAAAAGAATTCTGGAAAGAAAAAAATTATGTTCAGTACGCATGCTTTATTAACTGTGAAGACGAAACATACTAAAACAATAATAGGAACGAATTTCAAAAATCAAAAAATGCCCAGCTAATTACAGCCACTATCTAATACTGATGTGGTCTGCCGACGTCTTATGGTCAATGTATCTCAATAGAGTGAGGATCATGAATTCATAATTTATATACCTCCAACCAGAGTCATCATTACCAGAGAACAATGGATAAACCAAATCAATTATTTTTTAGACACGCTAGCATAGGATAAACAAAGTGTATTCAACCAAGAACTACAGATAACATATTTAATTGATTCAAGTATTGAATTAAGTTTTACACTTCAACTGAAATAAATGGTGAATAATTTAATCTAAACCAAGTACACAGCAAAGGATCCATAACAAAGAGGCATGTCATGATCTGTCCAGTAATATAATACACGGAAGTAAAAGAGTTATAGTTTAAACATGAAAGATATAAGATGTAAAGAACAGAGATGTAACTTAATTTTTCCTTCCCTAGTATAGTAAAACTTAAACTTCAATAAGGATGCTATCTTAGTTCAAAACTACAGAAGAAAGAAATGCATACTACGTAAATTCTAAATTTTGTCACGTGATTTTTTCAAGTTTCCATTCGGATATATTCCTTCAGAAGCTTAGTCTGTCACATTTGCTTCTATTATCCAGCTCCAAAAAGAAGCTAGAAAAGGTGCATCTTGACAT
>CAIGRO010117652.1:0-12281 GCA_903798355.1 Fraxinus baroniana | reverse complement strand
AATTGATTATGATTCTATTAATACTATTTTTTTAATATATCACAATGTGTAATTATTTATTAATTATATAAACATTACTTCGTTAGTTATTTAATTAACCAAAAAAATTACATCTTTATTAATAAAAATTTAATACTTAATCAAAAAAATTATATATAAACTAAGCAAATGTGCATTGCGTTGCTTAAACCTAGTATATAACCATGGTGAATATAAATACCAACTCCTTATATTTATTGAATTTCTAATTCATTGCTTTAAATATTTTTGTTTTAATAATTCGGATCACAAAAAGAAAAAAACACTTTTATTTGTTATTATAATAAGGAATAATAAAAGAAGCCAATTCAACGGAGAGACAAAAAAAGATACAAAAATGATTCAAGTACAGAAATATTTTAACAGATTTTTGCCAAAATTTTGAATTTTCTCTCACATGGAGTGGACCCCATGTATAAAATATTGAAAAAAAAAAAGTTTCCCCCCCTTTATTGTGTCTATGTTGAATCCTGTACTCGTAGCAAGGTTGAAAAAGATAATGGTATTCACGGCGAACCCATTATCCCTGAGCGTTCCGGAACCCGCTTTCGAGTCCTGGTTCCGAGACTCCGGCTACCTAGAAATCCTCGACGAGCGGACCTCCGAACTCCACCGTCTCTCTGCTGCTACCTCCACCAAGCCCCATATTTCTGCCGCCGGCCCCACCACCTCATCTATCAACTGTAGCGGCTTCCTTGTATCACTCTTCTCCTGCTCTCGGACCCTTCTCTCGCTCCTCACTTTCAACCCCTTCTCCAAGCTCGTTGCTGATGACTTCTCCGGCGACACGCCGTCTTGGACCCTCGCGTTCTTCGGCTCCTCTAATTCTTACTCCTTTCCATCTCCTTCCCAGGCCCGCCTCCGTGTCCATGAGAATGTCAGGCGCTTTGCCCGCAATTACGCCTTACTCTTCATCGTGTTCTTCGCTTGCTCTCTGTATTTAATCTCTCTCTCTCTCTCTCTACATGTATGTTTGTGTGGGTATTTGTAGGAAGAGTGTTCTATTGATTTTAATTATTTTGGGGTTTTGGGCTAAACTTTGAAATTTCGAAGAAATTGTTCTTTTACTCTTTCTTTGTTCTCGAGCTAAAATATGCATTTATTCTCTCGCTCTATCTCACAACGTGTTTTTTGAAGTTCTATTGATTTTAAAGCTGGCATTTTTTTTCATAATATCTGGCAAAGATTTAACTTTTACTGGTTTTTATTCAGTTATTTTTACATAAAAGTTTTATGGTATAAAAGTTTCACTTTGAAGAATATGAATGTTCTCATAATTGTTTATATTTTTCATGTTATTACTTAATTGTTGCTAAGTAAAAGTTAATGGTATATTAAGGTTATATGAAACGATTTTCACTAGTAATATGAGAAAATAAAAGTTCACGTATATTCCAGTGTCTTGTGGATCTTTCTCATTCTTTGATCTGTAATGTTTTCATGTTGTAGTTACTGTTTAAATCTGTTGGTTACAATTGTAGTTATCAATTGCCGCTAGCTCTCGTTGGGTTGATATCATGTTTGGCACTCTGGGACCTTTTTAAGTTTTGTGTTGATCGGTGGGAATTACATAGGCGCCCTTCTCTCAGACAGACCTTGCTTCATATTGCCCAGTGTGGTGAGTTTAGTTCATGTTCTTCGAATTCAAATCGCTATTTCTTGTTTGCTGCATTTGTTTGGTGGAAGTAATTAGTAAACTAAGTTTCTGCATAGTAGGATATAAACCTGCAAAAATGCAGATGAATGAAATCTGTTCTTGGACACAGTGAATAAAACTTGTGTTCGTTGGCTGGAAGTAGATAAGTTTCTTGTCAATTTTTGTTCTTCATATAGATTCATGGTTAATCCATTTAGTTTTTAGGTATATAGGATGAAGGGGAATAAAACTATAAATCACACATAATAACCTAATTACGTGACAGTGGCTTTGAGGGCTCCAACTCCAAAGTGTGCTCTTTGAGAACAATGACTAGAGCTTAGATGTTCGATTGTTGCCAATTTAGCCAGCTATTGTATGCATACATGAATAAAGAGTACAGTTTTACTACTGCTGAGGACCATCTGCTGATTAAATAATATCAATGAACTTAATTTGTGACAGTGGCTTTTTAGGGTTAATGGTGAAAGGCACACATGAATACAATTCTGACCTGCCTACGGGGCATAGTTTGAAGGCAGGGCAGAATTGGGGATGTAACCGAAATAATGGTTTGAAGGATACTTAATAAAATGCTCTACCAGATTATTGATTTTAATATCCGGGATATGACTCGAATAACTTGCAATTTCGCTCCTACTCCTCTAATAGGGAGATGGAGGGGGAGTAGGTTAATGCCAGCAATACTTCCAAAACTTTGTGAAGCTTTTGATAGCTTATGTCAAGTGAAAATTTATTTGCCTACTATGCATCAGGAAACTTACACGACCTGGTTCCAGGGATTAAAATGCAATGGTCGTGATAGACTACAAGCACAGATTTTTTATGTCATTATTCATCTCAAATTTCTGATGTTTTGTTTATTTAGTTAATTGCGGGTGTTGCTACCAATAACGAGTTTAATTCTGATCTTTCTACCATATAATGTACATCACCCTCTTTAAAGTGACAATCTTCTGCTTCGTGGTTTTTTCACAAAGGTACCAAAAGCTTTCGGCAACTTGAGGAGTTTATGGGGCTTTGGGTTCCTTCAGTTTTGTGGTACAGGTTGTTGAAAAGTACATGCATGATTGAGATTTTTTTTAGTAAAACGACCTTTTTGGTCATCACGACTGATGTTCTCAGAATGTCTTATTCTGCAAATTAAAATTTCCAAGTTTTCTCAAGTGTGTGACTCTTATTGGTGAGATATCTTCCGCCCCTTTCGTGCTTATACAAATTTGATGTCATTTTTAACTTCTCTCTGAATGTTGTTTTCAGTTTCCTGCATCATCTTCAGAAAAACTTAAGCTGTGTCTAACAGAATTTACTTGCACTTCCACGATGAATTTGTTTGAGAACTGATTCCTTTTGTATATTGGATTCTCTTGTGCCAATTGAAGGAACCCTTAATAGTATGGTTTATTCTTATATATGAACTTCACAGTAACACATAAATTTAGCACATAGTATTATCCCGTCTTCAAAATGCTAATCAAGCCTCCTTGTCCTCACAGCAACTGCAGTTATTCTGTTCTTTTCCAATGTCCAGTTTGCCCTCTTATGTGCTCTTGGTGTCAGTTACGCAGGTTTGCATTCGTTACCACCTTCTGCTGGCATTCTTTACCCTAGCACCTTTTCTTTTGCCCAGGCATCCAGTGTTACTGAGATATTCGTAAATATTCTTGCAGTCTTGATTTTACATGCCTCGTTTAGGAAATTGACCCTTGCAAAGCAATCTCAAAGAGATGGAAATCGAAGGATCGACCAGAGATGAAGATCATGCATTTTTAGTCGAATACTGTATTCTTTGCTATGTGCTGCTGAGGTGAACCACTATCACTATACCCAATCTTGTTGCCTAGCGATTAGTTGCAGTACAGCTTAATATCTAGTTTAAATTTCTTCGTGGTGAAGGGAAGCTGAAATGAAGTTTTGAGGTATACAAAAAACAGTGTTCTAAAAGGCATGTTAGTTAGTTTCGATTATGGCGTGTCTATTATCTTTTTTATTTATTTATTTATTTTTACAATTCTTTTAAGTTAAAAATTAAATGCTAATTTACATTTGAAACTTATCTTTTTGTTGGAACCTTTTGAAAAAAATGTATAAACTTCCTATAAATCTATTTTAGATGTTTGGTAGGTATTATTTTTAATTATTAAATAATTTTTAGATTGATTAAAAATTATAATAGTATTAAAATAAGAAAATTCATTTTTACGCTTTTTTATGCTCATGCCTTGTTTAAGCTCGTCTAGTCCATAGCTTGGCTCTCTACGTATCGTCACACATTACGCCTTTTAAATACTGACAAAAAGTTAGAATTCTAATTTTATTAATTGTAAATCAATTTTTAAAAAACTTGTGTAATTAGCTTCAAATATCTATATGGAGCCTAACGAAGCAATCATCGACACAGTGTTATTGATGTTGCAGTAGATATGTTTTCTTTAAAATTGTTACATCACGATTTCACCATTGCCATCTAGGAATGGTAAAAAAATTCAACAAACTCGTTACTCGCGGGTCTTACCTCAAACGGTCCTTGTGGATTATCCACTTAATCGGGTATTTTGGATGGAGAATTTTGTCCCGGGGTAGGGACGGGTATCGGGTGCCCCCTGCTTATTATTTTTTATTTTTTAGAATTCAATATTTTAAATGGAAAATCTCATTAGTTTTAATAGAAAATGAAAATGAAAATTATTTGTTTCAATCTAATGGATGGGGGTAATAAAATAAATTATCAAACATTTAAAAAAAAAACTAAACGAGTTAGTAAATGGGGCAATCGCCCTGTCCCGTCCTGTTTCGTAGTCATCCCTATTGCCATCGTCATAAATACAAGAAAATTATTGTGCATATAATTTCTTTCAATTTTTGAATATGTTACACCACCATCTTGTCCCCTGCCAGCT
This sequence comes from Fraxinus baroniana, assembly GCA_903798355.1. Taxonomy (NCBI): domain Eukaryota; kingdom Viridiplantae; phylum Streptophyta; class Magnoliopsida; order Lamiales; family Oleaceae; genus Fraxinus; species Fraxinus baroniana. The sequence goes on along the minus strand of CAIGRO010117652.1, from coordinate 7,685 downwards.
CGTCATTACTAACAATTAGATCATTAACACAAAAAACAAAAAACAAAAAATATGCCTGTTTGAGTCTCATTTTTTAAAACATTTTTTTTTTCAAGCTCATTTTCAATTGAAATGTATACTTAAAATGTAAGGGACCGTTCTCTTCGTGTTTCAATTTTGTATTTTGAATTTTGAATTTATTTTGTGTTTTGTGTTTTGAATGTTCATTTTCATGTTGTTGAAAATGTGTTCTTTTTGACATTTTGAAAAATTGTTTTCGAAAAATAACAAATAGGAACCGTGTTCTCTCTCTCTCTGTCCTCTCCCTGGACGACACNCATTATTTTTAAAGAAAACATAAGGGGTAGTTCTCTTTGTGTTTTGAGTTTTGAATTCATTTTGTATTTTGTGTTTTGAGTGTCTATTTTGAGATTATTGAAAATGTGTTCTTGTTGTATTTTGAAAAATTGTTTTCGAAAATAAATAAAACGAAAAAATGTTCCCTCTCTCTTCATTTTCATTTCATTTTGGGTATCTCTCTCTTCATTTCCCGCCATCTCTCTCTCTCTCTCTCTCTCTCTCTCTCTCTCTCTCTCTCTCTCCCTGCGACCTCAGGTGCTCCCTGAGAACGGCGCTCCCGACGATATCCCTGTGAGCGGTGCGGTGGTGGTTTAGGTTTGGGCGCTTCCTGCGATCTCCTTCTTCATCTCTATTTTTTTCATTCTTTGATGCGGTGGTTGGTTGGGTGCGTACGAAGATGGTTAGGTCGTGAGCGGCGATGGTCGCGACTTGGCGCCTGCGGTTCTGCTACAGACGGTGTTGTAATTGAAAACAAGTGGCGGTTGTGTTGCAGGCGAGCGTCACAACTTGGCGGTGGTTGGTGCAGGCGATGGTTGCGGTTGGGTCGCAATTCTAGTAGCGATTTTGCTATGGTTGGGTCGTCTTTTGGTTGGGCGATTGTGGTCTTTCTGGCGACATTTTGGCTGTAGCAGTAGGGGTATTTCTGGGATGCCAATTTTGGCTATGGTGGTGGGGGTTTCTGGTGGTAGTGCAGTGGTGGTTGGAGATTTTGGCTTCTCCATTGTTTTTGCTAAAGAATGAACAGTGTACAAAATTATTTCCCGTGTTATGGGATTTTGGGTGGGTTTGGCTTGAAAACGGCCAAAACGATATTTTCATGGTTTTGGTGTTTTGTGTGCAATTTTTTTTTTTTCGTTTTCAAAAACGTATTTTCGAAAATAGGAAAGAGAATATGTTTTCACTGTTTTGAAAAATCGAAAATAGAAAACGATCCGAAAATGTCAAAGAGAACGTGAGTTTTTGGATAATTTTCCCTTTTTAGTTGCGTAGATTGCCGGTAAATAGCATCTCATCCCAAGGGACGAAGGCCTTCACAAACAAATGTCTAGCCGAAGAAGTTTATTTAAACACATAAAAATGTAATTTTGCATTATTCTTCTTATAATTTTTTACATTTTGTTTAATTTCGATATAGTCAAAGATAATAACAGCGAGCTTGTGTTTCTACTCGTATTTTAGATAGTGGGGATATGAAGTCAATTATGCTCCAGCTCCCTAGTTATTATTATAGGAGAAATGTGGAAATAATCAAATTTGAAGGTAGTCGGTTCCTCGAAAATCTATAACATTTTCAAGGTGTAGATTCTGAAAAAAATTCTTCTCCTTTCCTCCTTTCTAATTTCTTAATTTTTCAATATTGATTCAGTCACTCGAGCATCCAAATGGAGAAGGAAACGCCAAAAAAAAATTCTCTTATTCACTATTGGACCATGTGGAAATTTAAATGCTATCCAAACATATGGAACTGCATGAATCAGAGTCTTCGAAAAAGAGAAAATTAAAAGAATTAAGCTAAACCTACAGAAATATTTTCACAGAACTTTTACATAATACTTACATAGGTGGGTCCCAGCTCTAATAAAAAAAATTGCAAAAAAAAACCCACCCACCCCCCTATTGTGAGGTGTCTGTAAAACATATGTGAAAATCTCCCTGTACACCAAGGGAGATTGAAATTAAAAAGTTGAGGGAGGAATAGGATCCGTTGGCACACAAAGACAGTAAGACCATGTTTATGAGGAATTTGAGGGTATAATTGCTTGGGGGAAAAAAGGTCGGGTTGTATATGCGAGGGCTCAGGATCCGGGCTACGTCCTTTGTGCCCATCACAATCATCTCCAAATATTAAGAAATGTAACCTGAATCAAGATGAAATATTTTGTTTCTTTGGTTATCATCTAATTATTATTATGACAAATTCATACATCTAATCTTGTTATTAGTAAATAAGAAGACTTCATTTCAAATAAGGTGTCGCTTATAGTGATATGTGTCGATGACTTGACATCTTTCCATCTGTGAATAAGAATGTGCTGTGATACGGAACGGTAGAATTGAAGTTGTTTTCAATGTTTTCTGTGATAATATAACATGCACGGCTCCAAACTATTATTGCACAACTCGACCTTACAAAATTTAATTCTCAACAACCACAAGGGTATAAACGTCATTGACTTACCCCACCCCACTCACCCCAATGCCCCCCTTGGTGAGTTGGTGCTTTGGGAAGGATGATAAAAGCTGTCCCGACCGTATTTCATGGTTATAATACAAATACAAAAACAACCCCGGAAAGAAGCAACATCACTTTTACACGCGCCCTCTCTACTTGCCTTTCTGTTATCGCATAGTTAAAAATGAAAGAAAGAAGATAAAGTTATATAGAGAGGGTTGGGTTTTGTTAGAAACAATTTTGATTCTGATTGTTGTTCAAGTGAATTAGACAGAGAGAGAAAAATGGTGGGCTCAGCAGCATCAGACAGGGGCAAAGAAGCAGCAGGGATGATGGCCCTTCATGAGGCCCTCAGAAGCGTCTGTTTAAACTCAGACTGGACTTACACTGTCTTCTGGACCATTCGCCCTCGCCCGTATGTGCCCTCTTTATTTTCTTGATTTTTCTTCTATCCCTACTTAAAACTCACTTCTTTACTCCATTCTTGCAGGAGAGTTAGAGGTGGCAACGGTTGCAAGGTTGGAGATGACAATGGTAGCTTGTAAGTGTTTAATATGACTTTTCCTAGAACAGAGCCTAATGTTTTTCTTTTGTTTCTTGGATTTAGGTTGTTAATTTTTTTGTTTTGGTACAGGATGTTGATGTGGGAAGATGGGTATTGTGGAGGCAGAGTTGCAAACTGTTTAGATGAGATGGATGTAGAAGATCCTGTCAGAAAAGCCTTCAGCAAAATGTCTATTCAGTTATATAATTATGGAGAAGGGTGGGTACTGGGTAGGTGTTTTTGGTTTTATAGATAATTTCTCTGTCATTCTCTGTGCCCCAATTATGATAGGGAACTAAAATCAAATTTCGAAAATGTTTTTAGAATGTGTATTGACTATTGAATGAGTGTATTGTGATTGGTGAATTGGTTGCAGGTTGATGGGGAAAGTTGCTTCTGATAAGTGTCATAAATGGGTATTCAAAGAACCAGCAGAGTGTGAACCAAATATCTCCAACTACTGGCAGAGTTCATTTGATGCAGTATGTATATCAAGAAACCCTTTATAGCATGTTCGATACGTTAAGTTGAATTAGACGAGACGGAATAGATAGAACAATTATCTTTTGAAATAATCAAGAAAGTGGACTTTTCACCTCTCAATTATTGGTCTGATTGAACTTGTGTTACTTTGATTTACTAATTGCAGGTTCCTTCGGAGTGGACTGATCAGTTTGAATCAGGCATTCAGGTCAGAATCAATAGTTTAGGGTTGGGTTTTGCTATGTGTTACCCCTCGTGTACAAATAGAAAACCCTTTAGGGTTAATCTGTTAATCCTTCAATTCTTAATGGTTTAACCTTTGTCACCTTTGACATGTCTCAAGACTATAGCTGTTATTCAAGCTGGACATGGCCTACTTCAACTGGGTTCTTGCAAGATTGTGAGTTTATTTCGTAAATATTTTGTTATTATAATCATGTTTAGATTTCGGATCGCTTTTATCCCACGAGAGAGTTTGTATATCTTGTTATAGATACCTGAAGACCTTCATTTTGTGCTGAGAATGAGACATATGTTTGAATCCTTAGGCCATCAATCTGGATTTTACTTATCCCAACTGTTTTCTTCAAATCGGAATGCCCCATCGTCTTCTGCAGTGCCTTTAAAGCAACCAACAATGCCCATCCGGCCTCCCCCGCACCTATTCAATTGGGGACTGAGGTCATTGCCTTCAGCAACTTCAGTCCTTAATGCGTCTCCCAATTTTCAAAGTTCGGCTCAACTTGGTACTCCTCTGTCCAAGGACGAAATGCACATGTTCCTTCACCCTCATTCGTCAGAAGCAAGGATGGAAGGTATGATGGGAGATCATGAAAACGACATCAAATGGCCTAATGGATTGAGTTTCTTCAATGCTCTGACTGGACTCACAGATGATGCTAAACTTCTGTTTAATCCTAATGACCTTGGAAACAATCCCGAAAATCCGAATTCAGATGCTTTGAGTTTGCACAACAATGGTGGCGTAAATCCTAATGAGTTATTGACCTTGGATAGCCACCCTTATAGCATTCAAAAAATGGAGAAGAACAAGTTCATGAGGAGCATTACATTACCTGCAAGAATGACTACACCTTCTTCTACTGCTTCAGTTGATCATCACGTCACACACGATACCGGGGAGTACAGAAATGAAGCAGGAATGTACTCTGATGTTATGGAAAATTTCTTGGAGTAATTTTATAAAGGTCATGCATGAAAGGATAATAGGTTAAGAAGTTGTATTTAGGATGATGTTCCTTTGATGTTCACCTTCGTTTGTTTATCATGTTGTTCTTTGATCCTTCGGGACTTCATAATTTGTTGTAGACTTCAGTTTGCCATGAAAAGTCCCAAAGAAAATAAATGTTCTAAAATTGATAATTGATCGTCAACGTCGAAAATTATTGAACACTTGCTAAGCTCTATTTTTCTCGTGACTATAGTTTGGCCTCAGTGAGCTCAGTCTTGGTCATGGTCTACCTTGCCAAGTCATTTTGCCTCGTTATTTTTGGATCTAACAACGTAAGTATATTCTACTCATCTAGACTATTGCTTTCTTATATTCGCAACTCGATGGTCAACCATCCACCTTGTTGGGTAGGAAAAAGAAAAAGCACCTTTAATCATGCATAAAGAGAATTAACAGGTGTAATTGCGGGATTAATGGCCAAATAAGCGTAGATACTGCAAGAACCATGAATGGTGTGAATTGGCAAATTCTTTAATAGTTCATTATACAACTTTCCTCTTTTGAATTTCTCAAGGACAATGAGATTGTTGCTAAAAGTTAATAAAAAATTGGTGGGTGTTATGAAATGTGCAACGAAAAATAAATAGAAGTTGTGAGTCGATAATGCGTAGTTAAAAATCGACCAGCTTTCTAGCAAACAAAAGCTTTACCTGACAAACACTAACATCTGTAAAGCATTACAACTGTTTGTGAATTACTCCTATCGTGTAATTTTCTTACAACTTTTTGAGGTCCAAAATTATGCATTTCTTACCATTCCAAGTAGTGACAAAGATGAAGGGCTTATTTGGCCGGATTTTTGTTTTTGTTAGAAAAGCTTTTTGAGAAAGTTATTTTGGATCAGCTTACTCTAAAAGTTCTCGTGATGAGAAACCGAAAACTTTATCAATATATTTTCACCTTTCCTTCTGAATAGGAACTCTGTTTGTTGAATCAACGGAAACTGTGGAGTGATGTGAAAAATGTGTTATAGCATTAACATTCAATTGGACAAACACGTCTTCTTACAAACGCGCTTTCTTCAAATAGATAAAAAAGAGTAAAAAAAGAAAAAAAAAGTGTGAACAAAACTGTGCCTCATCAGACTACTTGTGCTCTTGTAATGCGTTTCTTGGCCAGACCCCCCCTCTTGTTGGCATTGTAATGGCATGACATTCTTTGCATGATGATACAAAATACCTCAACGCTCTTCTCCCAAACCATCCTCTTAAATCACTCCCATTCTTGCCCTGTTTTTTCAATTTTGACTTGGGACGTTCGACCGAAACAACAGCTTTTCTTGATCTTGATCCCTGGTGCATCAGTACCGGCGCCGGCGCAATGAATTGCCACCTTCTAGAGGAGCCATACGGTAGAGTAAAAGCTGCCGTATTTGCTGGTAATTTGGATGGAATTTTCGCCCCGTTTGGTACTTCTCTTTCAGAAGCCTCACTTGTACTTGTTCTAGCACTGCTACAATTGCTTCTTCTGCTGTTGGTGCTGTTACTGCGCTACGACATTAAAGAATCCTTGCTGCTTATGCTGCTTGTTGAACGTGAATAATTAAAACTATTTGCGGATTGAAGTGGAAAAACGTGTGGTAAAAGCCGGCCATTCAAGAACAAATGATCGGCGGGAGAATCTGGTGTTTTTGGTGTAACACATTCGAACTCCAACTCGGACAAGATTGGATCGGAAACTTGCCGCCGTGAGAATTTGCATGGAATTTTGTGGTATATTGATTGAAGTGAGAAAGCTGACGTTTAAATATATGAAGCTAAAGTTGATATGAACAAAGCACAAGAGTTGGCTTTTCCCTTAAAGAGGGATCTCATGTGGTATGAAATGGACCCCGTTGTTGGGACGGCCAACACCACCTCCGCTTAAATAATCAAATAAATAATGAAGCTTAGAACGCGACCTCCTCTTATAAAATATAACTTGTTCGATAAAATATATATGTAATTTTCATAAACGAATGACAAAGAAACTTCATTAATTTGCCGATGTTTGTTTGCTTAGATGTTATTGACCATATTTTTAAGCCCCTAAGTGTAGTTAAAAATCACATTCTTACAGATTTTGATAAAAGTTGATGAAATGCGTAGATAAAAAGTTGCGAATTCCATAAAACCGTTGCTTTGGTGTTACATGGTATCAATTAATTTATTGGTAAATTATTTAATTTTTGGAACCTATTATGAATTTATTCGTAAATTAATTGATGTATTATATCATTATTGTTTATTAAAAACTAAGTAATAATGCTCAGTAGTAGATCATTTATAAATACTAAATAGTGACAATTACAGGTATTACTTCAAAATTAATAACTATTATATGGACTAAGCGAGAAGTGACAAAAGAATCCTAAAGGATAATGTAAATTAAGATACAACTGGTACTTTATACCAAATTTTTACATGAATTTTGCTAAAGGTACCCGGAGTGTTTACACTCCGGGTTACCCGTCCCTCACATACCCTCACATAAGTGAGGGGCCCACCGTGGACCCCGCGTAGATATAATAATTCTGTCCCCCCTATTGTGAGGGGAGTAGTGGGGCCGGGTAACCGGGCGTGTAAATGTCCGAGTACCCATAGCAAAATCATTTTTACATAGTGGTTGATTGTAATTTTCTTGCTTTTGACCAAGACAACTTGCAAATTGAATGGCCTCGATTAAATGCATATATAAGTCATGAAGCCTTTGTTAAATTGACGTTAAAAAGAAGGCGGATGTTGAAAGAGGACAAATAGGTTAGGGTTAGGACAGGATAGGAATTCCAAAGACAACCATGTTACTCGTACCGAAGTGGATGACAATTTTTTTGACCGATAGCCACGTGGCGGCCCCCTATTGGGGGGGCGCCTGCGGAGGGGGCCTCGCCGCAGGCGTCCCCCCAATAGGGGGCC
>CAIGRO010117623.1:0-13915 GCA_903798355.1 Fraxinus baroniana | reverse complement strand
CCGATTTTCATCGATCCTGTGAATAATATTTCCTTGCTGAGCGTTTGATAAATTTATCTGTTTTCAAGTGTGAAACAGATAAAAATGAAACTATTTTTTATCTGTGTTGGAGTAAACAGATAAAGGAAGTGATTTATTTTGAAATTTTAAGTGGGAAGTATTTGGAATTCTTTATAGCTTAAAAAAGGGTATTATTGTCTTTTAAACAATACCATATATTTATAATTGTATTTTATTTTAAGGGTAATTTTATCTTTTAAAAGGTGGACAATTTTATCTTTTAAAAGGTGGACGGCTATTGTGGTGAATAAAAAAAATGGTACAATTGAAAATGGTAGGTTTGACACGGATAATTTAAAAAGTAGCCCCTTCCCCAATGTCGGCTAATTCAAGACGCGCTGGCAAACCCACATTGCAAACAATTGTCCTATACTCAGAATTGACAACACGTCACACCAAATCGCCAACACGGACCCCTCCTGCGCTTCATCTTCTCCAACGCTGCGGTTGCTTCTCGCCTCAGCCACCAACCCACATCCAGCATCACCGCCTATTAAGATGATGATAATTGTGCCCGATTGTTGGCGCTTTTGAGCATAAGGACGAGCCCAATTCACCAAAGAAAATACGAAACTGGTCTGCTGGACCATTGTTCTCTGCAATTCAATTCCAGTGATGACAAATATGTGGACGATTGGCTGCGGCGCATAAGGTAGAGTAAATGGTTCGATCTACCTCATCTAGCCGTGTCGCAATCGGATTTCCCCTCCTTTGTCATTCCTAAAAATGAAGTTTTAAGAATTTTATTTTATTTTTTCTAAAAACCCTAGATTGGTTGGCGTGAATAACTTATCTGATGAATATGGTGTTTTTTCTCCTACACTTCCTATGGACGGTCCTGTTCAAGAGGTGGCTTTCTGATAGCAACGGGACGGTGAGCAATGAATGAATGTATGGACGGAAAATGGACCTAAACAAAAGAATTTAGTTAGATGAAGATAGACCCCTCCCATTGTTCCAGTTAAATTATAATATATTTTTCTCTTTTATCAAGTACATATTCTCTAATAAAAGAATATTACATGTATCAAATTTTTATTTTTTAACCATTCATTCTCAAAAAATTTATTATTCCCTCATTATATTGAATGAAACTTGATAAGACTTGATGCCTCGATCAAAATCACGACTAAATATGGTAAAAATAACCTATCTATATATGGTAGCAATATAGACTTCAAGTCGTAATCTTATTCAATCTTATCGACAAAGGTAAGTATTCTTTGTCCCATTATGTTGTCACAATGAGTTAAAGTTGCTATTTGGTTTCACACTTTAGGTGTTCAGTTTGAAGGATGTCGTGATCATGACATATGAATCATTTACAATTTCTAAAGGCTTTTATGAGATAAAAGGGCTGAAACTCATTCGTTAAATATATGGAAAAAAAGAGTAATGCAATTTAACTGATGTTTAACACTGATCTAAGTGGCATCGCTTATGTCATTAAATTATATGTTTAATTAAATTTAAGAATTTAGCCCCTGTTTGGGTCACATTTTTTTTCTCATTCTCATTCTTCTACTCATTTTCAACCACACATTCTTCAATAAAATAATATTTTCCATCAGATCAATAACTTTTCCTTCTTTTTCAACCACATATTCCCTATCATATCAACCAAAAAATGCATTCTTTTGGAAATAATATACACCAAACGTGGGCTTATAATCCATTTATTATGACCTATTACGTACTTATACCTAGACTGGTCTTTACCACCACTAGTACTAGATAACATTATTAAAAAATAAATAAAAAAAATCTCTCTCAACTTTCATACATCTTCATCCTTTTCTTTCTTTCATTTTTTCTTGTAAAGATTAAAGGTTTCTGGTTGTACTAGTGAACAATTACATATTCTTAGTAGGAGTGGTGAGAAAACAATGTTAGAAGAGGGATCATGTTCTCTTAGGAAAACTTGATTGTAAACCATTGCCTTGCATTTGAGGTTCTGCTACTGGATTTTAGCGTAATCCATAATAAATGCTCAACATAGGATTAGGTGTAGTGTAGGAAGCACTCACTGAATGTTCGGAACTATGACCTAAAAATCTTGTATTCTTGTATAATTTTTTTTTTTTTTTTTTTTTAATTTTGTCATGTGCTAGTAGATAGATTGAAAAATTTATATGCTTTGGATATTCTACTTACTTTGAGAAAGACACAATTTACACCCTGAACGTCAAACTACTTTTTCTTATCTGCGACATGTGCATAAGCAATGCAAACAAATTTTTTGAAATGATCTACAATTGGACTTCCCTCACTTCAAGCTTTTTCTGGTGTCATGTTTTGAACAACAAAAGTAGGATCATGTTCTCTCTTTTACCAGCAAGCTTTTCACCATGTTTAGAATAGTTATATTTTTACTCCCCTATAAACCATTTTGTTACGGTGTATAAATGACTTTAAGTTCTCTTCGAATGTCATGAGCATCACAAAAACCTTCAAATTCTTTTGAACAATACTCTTCATCACGATCAATGTGGAGGCTTTTAATGGTTTTTCCTATTTTATTTTCAACACGCTCCTTGAATTTTTTAAATGAAAAGCTTCTGATTTATCCTGAAAAAATGAACTCAAGCTTTTCGAGTATAATAATCAATGGAGGTAATTAAATATCTCTAACCCCATTAGAAGGTGATTTTATCGACCTACAAATGTCTGGAATGAATTAGCTTATGATGTTGTTTTCTAACAACATATTCTTTACAAACTTGAGAAGGGGTATCAATTTGAGGAAGGCATGTTACCATATTTTTCCGTTGGAGGATATTAATTCACCCAAATTCAAATGGCCACAGGGAAAATGCCAAAGCCACCCACTTCAGCCATCCAGCAAGGTTGAACAGTTTCGATCTTCAATAGAAACAACCTATGTGAACAACAACAATAGTTCCCATAGAAAGATTATATATGTCACACGCACTCTTCCATATAGTAATTACATGCAATTGTCCATCAACAAATTGCTTTTCAAGTAAAAACATAAAAGGCATTGGAAATTGTTTCTACAAAACCATTATGGGTTCTTATACTAATATCATCCTTTCCGTTACATTCATAGTACAGCAATTACCAAAACTCATTTTAGAAAAAAAAAAAAAAAAGGGATACTTACTTCCACACGTGGTTGCTGCAGCCAATATGCATCCTTGAACCACCATAAAAAATGTTTTACTTCCATCTTTTTTGCAAAATTCAAATTATGTCCCTTTTCTTTATCGTTAGGCAGCTTGATATAACATTCAAAACGATAATGGCCAAAATGGTAGCACAAGTAGCACTCTACCTTGAATTTGTCAAAGTGCTAACCATATCCTCTGCCTTTGCCTTGAAATTGATTGTCAACTTTGAAATTTTGATACTGCCTACTACCATCTCTATTGTCTCGACCTCTTCTTCCTCTACCTCCTCCCCTTCATCCAGAATTTAAGAATTGAGTAGAGGTACAAGCCTTTAGAGCTTTCTCATTTGAACTTCGGTTCATCTTTTGTTCGTGGACTAGTAAGGAGATCTACAATTCCTCAAAGGAGAGTGTATCTATATATTTGGATTCTTTAATTGAGCAGACAACATAGTAGAACTTCGGTGCCTATAAACCAATATCTTATCAACAATGGCAACATCTTTCATCTTCTAACCATGGAATAGCATTTTATGGGCTACCCCCATAGCTCTTGCACAATAACTGGTTACGGATTCACCTTCCGTCATTTTTAGAGTCTCAAAATCCCTTCTCAAGGCTTGAAGTTGTGCACGCTTCAGTCTGGAAAGCCTTGATTTTTTTTCTTCATTAAATCCCAAATATCCTTCGAAGTATTTTTGCTGAAATAGTTTCTAGGATAGATTGATCAATGGCCTGGAAAAAATAATTCTGTTCTTTAAAGTATTTCAACTTCAATCCCTCCAACTCTGTTTTTCGTGCTTCTGTGAGTACAACTCGAGTAGCAGGTGCTGCTACACCAGATTTAACAACATGCCAGGACTCCTCTAACTTCAAGAAGGCCTCCATTAGCATGCTCCAATGGTCATAGTGAGCATCAAAATAGGGAATTGCCGACAGCACAAAATTCTCAAAAGCCATTTATGCATAGCAGTTCCTGCAAAAATACAACAATGAAATAAAAAATTAGGTTTTTGTTGTCTGCTGCTATTGTAGATGTTCACTCTCTTCCTCACATATTTATCTCTCTCCTTTTCAAAGGAATGGCTCTGATACCACTCTTATAAAATGAATAGAATTATGCACTCTCAAATGCATAAGAAAAGATACTGCAATAAGAATGGACACTTCATGAATAAATGAAAAGTGGCTGCTTTTAACTTTCTGTAACTAACAGAAAAAGAAGATAACACCTTATAGACTAGGTAAACCTCCATTCGCTTGCAACAATAAACCCAGATTGAGTCTTTAACTTACAAATAATAAACAGCAAAATTTATAACAGATGCATTGTCTTGTAGAAACAATAGGTAACTTCCTCTTTTTGTATTTTCCCTAGTGAGAGAAAGAAAACAATTGAAGAAACTTGCTGTATTCCATAATTTGCAATTCAATAAAAACAAAAGTTACCCTCCTATGGTGGATGTGTGCTTTGTAAAATCATTTTGTGCATTTATGAGTTTTCTTTCTGTTCTGTTTTTTATTAGGTCACTTTTTCTAGTTTGAGTTTGGCATGATTTGTTCTTGAGTTCTGGGAAGGCATTCTTCTAGTTTTATTACACCGGTGTTGCTACATTTACATATAAAATATAACTGAGTATTTGTATTAAGAAACAACGGGAGATACTGTCTCGGTACACCAAGAGGTCTGCCATTGCCTGCAGGTTATGGATCGTAGTCTGAGAATAGAGACTTGAGAACATGTTCAATCTCATGCATCCATGGTTTATGACTATGCTAGAATGTGTGAAATAAAGATAAATGCCATCCAGTTGAACCCTTTGAAATTGTTTTCAGACTCCTTTCTTGCTTGCAGAATTGAATTTGTTATATCTGCCCCGCTTGGAAGCAATATCAGATGATGTTGTCTACTCAGATCACCTTCAATGGAACTCTTACAACATTGTCACAAATAGATATTGATAACAATATAAGTCAATAAAGAGGCGATGAAGGAATTCTCACCAGCCACGGGATTTTCATTCAATGTGATTTTCTCAATAGCGCGGAGATGAAGGATCTGTATATATACACTACGTGTATCAGTGAAAAAGATGTGCCATAATTCTTTAATTTCTCTTCCTTTTCAAAACTCCTTTATGGTATCAAAGTTTTGGTCTACTTCTTAATTTTTTTTTTCAACCACTATCTTTTATTCCAGTAAAACTATTCTTTATTCCAGAAAGCCTTTCATTTCTTAATTCCTATGGACAACGAGAATACCCAAATCCCCAATACACACGAACCCACAAAGCCACTAACCTCGATCACAATCTATAACTCCATTAAGCTCACACCAACCATCTCTCTTGGAAAACTCAAATAGAAGCCATTCTTATCGGCTATGATCTGCAAAAATTCATTAATGGGTCTCATCCTACCCCTACACCCACCATCACTTCCAATAATATTGTTTCTCCAAATCCTGCCTTCCAAACATGGCTACGTCAAGACAAACTATTATTTGGAGCACTAGTTGGCACCCTTTCACCCTCTATTGTACCTCTCATCACCCAATCTAAAACCTCCTATGAAGCTTGGAAAATACTTGCCAACACCTATGCTCGACCATCTCGTGGCCATATCAAGCAACTTAAAGACGATCTTAAAAAATCATCAAAGGCTCTCAGTCCATTACAGACTACATGCAGTCCATTAAAACTAGAGCTGATGAACTTGCTGCTCTTGGCAAGCCTCTTTACAATGAAGATTTGATCAAAAAAGTCCTTGAAGGACTTGATGAAAATTATCAATCCATTATTGATGCTGTCAACGATCGTGATTCCACCATTTCTTTTGATGAACTTCATGAAAAACTCATTAACAAAGAATTTTCTCTTCGCAATAAGACAAATCTCTCACCCATACCGGCATCTGCTCATCCCACCAATGTTCGTTCCACTCCATGATCTACTACCAATCGCACTCCTCGGCTACCTAGGTCCACGCCTACACCCACTCAAGGTGTCATAAGAAGTTCTCCTACTGACACTCGAAACAACCGGCCTCCCGCTTATCCATTCCTTGGTCGCTACCAATGGTGTAATACTCAAGGTCATGTGGTCTCACGCTGTCCTCTTTTTTTACAGCAATTCCCACATGTACAACCACCTCCTCGTCCCGACAATTCACCTCAAACTCTACCATCTGCTCCCTGGCAAATTCGACCATCAACTCCTTGGCAAGCTCAAGCAAATGTTGCAAGCACCATTCCCCCCAACACCACATGGCTACTTGACAGTAGAGCCTTACATCATGTCACCACCGACCTAGGCAACCTTGCTCTCTACAATCTTTATGACGGCACAGATGAAATCATGATTGGTAATGGGTCTGGAATGCCGCCTATATCTCACACTGGTTCTACCTCTCTTACCACTCTATCTTCATCATTTACTTTATGTCTTATTTGTGCCTAACATGAAACGAAATCTTATTTCAATTTCTCAATTTTGCACATCTAATAACACTTCCATTGAGTTCTTACCCTCTTCGTTTCATGTGAAGGATCTTCACACGAGGGCAATCCTTTTGCAGGGTTAGGCTAAGGATGGTGTGTATGAATGGCCACTCTCAACTACTCAGTCACCTTTAATCGCATTTTCTAGTGTTAAGACCACTTTGTTCGAGTGGCACCATAGATTATGTCATCTATCTTCGTCAATCTTTCAAAATATTATGTCTTCTTTCAATTTCGATGTCTCTCGTACGTCTAATTTCAATTTTAATTGTAATTCTTGTCAATGCAATAAAAGCCATAAATTACCATTTTCTACCTCTACTTTTTCTACTTCTTCGCCTCTTGAGGTTATATTTACTGATATATGGACATCACTAGTTGTCTCCGTTGATAACTTTAAATACTACATCATTTTTGTCGACCATTTTACAAAATATATCTGGATTTATCCCCTAAAATGCAAATCTGACACGCATGATACCTTTGTACGCTTTAAGGCCCTCGTAGAGAAATTCTTTAACCGTCCAATCATAACTCTCTACTCTGACAATGGGGGGGAATATCAAGCTCTCTCTTCATTCTTAACAATAAACAGGGTCTCACATCTTACTTCTCCACCTCACACTCCTGAACACAATGGGTATTCTGAACGTCGTCATCGTCACATTGTCGAAACAGGGCTTTCACCCCTTACTCATGCATCTATGCCTTTATCATATTGGCCCTTTGCCTTTTCTACTGATGTATATCTTTTCAATCGTCTCCCTACACCGACATTAAACCACATGTTACCATATCTCAAACTCTTTGGCACATTGCCCAACTACTCCAAACTTCGAAGCTTTGGATGTCTTTGTTATCTTTGGCTTCGCCCATACACATCCCACAAACTCGAGTCACGTTCCTCTCCCTGTGTGTTTGTCGGCTATTCTCCTATTCAAAGTGCCTATCTATGTCTTGACACATCTATCGCTCGTCTATACACTTCCCGTCATGTACGCTTTGTTGAGTCAATTTTTTCATTTGCCACTTCTCATACTTCTCATCCTCGTACCACCTTATCTACCATCTTTGAATGGTGCTCTTTGTCTTTACCAGTTGTGGCCACACCATCCATTAATGTCGGCTCTGCTCCCCCATCAAATCAGCCTGCTACTATCACCCAAAACCAAACCCCACTTAAAATAATGTCACACATACTCCAAATCTCGACAACCATAGTTATGCATCCCGTCAGATCCAACACCCGACCTNTGCTCCCCCATCAAATCAGCCTGCTACTATCACCCAAAACCAAACCCCACTTAAAATAATGTCACACATACTCCAAATCTCGACAACCATAGTTATGCATCCCGTCAGATCCAACACCCGACCTCTCAACCTCACCTCATGTCGTCGTTACTCGCTCCAAACACAACATATATAAACCTATTCAAAAGCTTAACCTCATTACCCAACTCCAACAATCAATTCGTGAACCCACCACTGTCGCCCAAGCCCTCAAGGATCCTAAGTGGCGACAATCTATGTCTGAAGAATTTGATGCTTTACTATGTAATGGGACATGGGACGTAGTTCCATCTCACCTACTTAAAATTTGGTTGGTTGTAAGTGGATCTTCGCACTAAATATTTACCTAATGGCTCTATAGACAGGTACAAAGCTCGATTGGTTGCTAAAGGCTTTCACCAACACCCTGGAATTGACTACTTTGAAACCTTCAGTCCAATGATCAAAGCTACCACTGTTCGTCTTGTTCTCAGCCTTACCGTCAGCCTGGTTGGTCACTTAGACAACTTGATATCAACAATGCATTCCTTCAGGGCACACTTACTGAGGAAGTGTTTATGTCTCAACCTCCAGGATTTATTGATCTTGATCATCCTCATCATGTATGCAAGCTACACAAGGCTATCTATGGCCTCAAACAAACACCCCGTTCCTGGTATCATGAGTTGCGCCAATTTCTTCTTCATTTTGGCTTCATCAATTTCGTTGTTGACACCTCTTTGTTCATCTTCAATGACCATGGCAACATCATTTATCTTCTGATTTATGTCGATGATATCATTATAACTGGGAATAATGTTGAAGCTGCACAGACATTCATTCAACAACTTTCTCGACGTTTCTCTCTCAAAGACCTTAGCCCTCTCACCTACTTCCTTGGGGGTGGAAGTCACCTCCTACAGCGATGGTCTCTTCCCCAGTCAACACAAGTACATTGCTGATCTACTTACCAGAACTCACATGACTGGAGCCAAGCCTGCTCTAACACCACTAGCAACCAGTCCGGTTCTCACTTTACATTCTGGACCTCTACTATCTGATCCGACTGAGTATCGAATGGTTGTCGGTAGCCTCTAGTATCTCTCCCTCACTTTTACAGATGTTGCTTATACTGTGAACAAACTCCCTCAATTTATGTATCAACCAACCAGTGATCACTGGAATACGGTCAAACGTTTACTACTGTATCTCTGTGGAACTTTAGATCATGGCATCACACTTCGTCAGACCTCCCCGCTAGCACTTCATGCTTTTTTAGACGCTAATTGGGCAGGTGACAAGGATGATTTCACCTCTACCAGTGCATACATAGTCTATCTGGGTTACAATCCTATTTCTTGGAGCTCTAAGAAGCAACGAATTGTGGCTCGCTCATCCACTAAGGCTGAGTATCGATTAGTGGCTTCTACCGCAGCAGAAATTCGTTGGATTTGCTCTCTTCTCAAAGAACTAGGCGTCTCATTTTCTCATCAACCAGTTATTTATTGTGATAATGTTGGTGCAACAACTCTTTGTTCCAACCCAGCCTTTCATTCATGCATGAAGCATGTTGCTCTCGACTATCACTTTATCAGGGAACAAGTTCAAAAAGGTTTGCTACGAGTGTCACATGTCTCCTCCGCTGATCAACTAGCCGACGCTCTCACAAAACCTCTTCCTCGCCCTCAATTTGACTCACTCAAGGCGAAGATTAGACTTACTCCACCGCCGTCCATCTTGCCGGGGCATGATAACAATATAAATCAATAGAGAGGAGTTGAAGGAATTCTCACCAGTCAAAGGATTTTCATTCAATGTGATTTTCTCAATAGAGAAGAGATGAAGGAATTCTCACCAGTCAAGAGATTCTCATTCAATGTGATTTTCTCATTTCCTTTTATGTGTAATCAGTTACAGTTCTATATGCTCTTGAAATCTGTATATATACACTACGTGTATCAATGAAAAAGATGTGCCATAATTCTTTAATTTCTCTTCCTTTTCAAAACTCCTTTAGATATAACTTTCTTTTGTTTTTTCTTGATTGATTCTATCATGCTAATTAGTTTTAAAATCTTTTATTATGATTTTTAATAACGTAGACTTTCATGGTTCCACTAATACAAATTTATATTTCTTCTGCTACTTGATTGTTCTTATTAATAATGTTTTGCTCTTTGTTGGTTCAATTTTTACTAGTGCTACAATCTTTAGTTATTGGTCATTTCTTACTTTATATTATTTCAGATTAGTGAGTTTTCAAGTCAGAAATTGCATTTGTCAAATTGGCATGACAACGAAATTCACGCATAAATTATATGTTATTTTGTGTGAGCTGTCCTCTGGAGGTTCATATTTGGGAGGTCTCTGAACTGCATCACGAATGAAAAGACTCAAATAAATTTTGACTCAAAACCATAAACTAAATAATTAATTTTTGCTGAAATTTACTGTGATAGCTTTTCATTATTAATTATTTTGTTTAGACAGATTAACCTACATATTCCCTTAACAGTATATTGTGCTCCGCTGGATAGTAAAATGTCAGTAATTAGACGAATGGTGTTTGAACTTTGAATCAATTGCTTTCAGTAATTAAAATGGTTTAAAACTGTAGTATAAACCGCCTTTTTCTTCTCCTAATGAATTCAAGGTTTTTTCCATGAAAATGCTGAGCAATGTTGCCTAAAGAGTTAGGAGCAAATTCTTTCCTTGGCAGTGACATGAAAACCAGAACATTTGGTCTGTTCTATGAAGGCTTGAATCTGAATATTTGCTTGTGTAAATTGTGTTTCCATTACTGTTAATAGTTGAATTAGAATTCTGTTTGTCAATATGCTAATGCTCTCAAGCCAAACATTCTATAAGGATGGTTGGTTCTAGCTTAAATGCTGGTATGAGAATAGAACACACTGCATTAAATTTTTTATCTGTTTCATAAAGCCAAATTGCAGTTTTCAATGATACTTGCGTTAGGTATTAGTTTACTTTCATATGATGATTACTGCATGCTTTAGATATAAAAAAACACTATAGTCTCTTACTCATTGGATCCATAAAACACTATTTTGGAGGATGAATTCTTCCTTTTGGCAACATATGGGATCCATAGAATGCCATTCTATCAAAGGGATGAAGAAGCTAATTGAACTGACTGGTCTTTGAATTGTCATCTTTATGCATTCTGCACTATAAGTTACCTCAGTCATGGAGATAGCGCTGTTGTCCTTACAGCTAAACATCAGAATGGGCCAAGTATGTGCCTCAACAAGTGTGAGTTGTTAAATGAGGATCATGCTTGCCTAACCATCATCACTAATTAACTTATCCCTAGAGTTAAATTGAATGATGCTCTCGGTGCTTGGTTTCCTTTCTCCTCATAGAAACTGAGGGTGCGTGGGTGGGTGGGTCTTTTTTAACTGTTGCCTGCTCCATCTCAAAGGTCTTGCACTTCAAGCTGTAAGAGGGACGGAGTGTGGGTTACTAAGAACTTCCATGAAAGGGGGGTGGTTGTGACCAATTGCTCACTTAACCTTAATGACTTCTGTAACATAGTAATTTTCACCAAAAGTACCTGATTATGTATTTGTTATAGAACATTCATACCCTATGCATAAGAGGGGTAGAAAATTTAGTTCTTTAAAGTAACAACAGTTGAAGGAGGAGAAACATTTATATAAGACTACCAAGTGTTTGGAGAAGTATATTTTTGCTGATTGTAGAGGACAGCATCCTGAAGAAGTGTACACCCTGTAAACTTCTTGGGTATTGCTCGTTTCTCTACTTTATTGCCCAACTGAATGGTTAAGTTTATGAGTCGAAACTTGTACAACAAAGCATTGTCTGTAAATACTTGAATATCTCTGTGAAGAAGTGGCAAACAAGTCCTTCAAGTAGCTTCAACCTTCTTGTTATTTAAAATTAAGCCCTTGTACCAAGTCATGAATTTTGCTATAAACTCTGCAGAAGGAATGATGAGAGTGAATCTCATATCGTTAGATAAGTAAATATGACCTGTGTTTCATAAGAGAATGTGTGAGTGCATTTAGTTTCTGACTAGCTTGATCAACGTAATGCCGAATTAGTTTTTCAATTATGCATTATATTAGTCAGTTACGGTAATTGGTATACTTGAATAAATAGAATGAAGACCACCTTTTCTGACTTGAATACAAGGAATATGTGCTGTTTGCCGAAAACTAGACCACCAATAGAATGTCAAGATATGAAATGCTCGAACAACTTCTTCATGTTTTTGAATGACAAAGTAAATAAATAAAAAAATTACCTGGAAAAATTAATGCAAATCCTCATTCTTGATTCTACTAATGCAAACATTTGCAAAGTCAAGACTTAACAGAGCAGTATCTAAACTAAATGGACATTCATATAGCACATCTAGGTTCTGGTTGATGAGGTTCTTGAATTCTCACTCTTTCTAAAGTTCCTCTTTCATATGATCTATCTGTCTTTAAATAGCACCGCACACCTACATCAGTATTAATTCTTTAGTCATGACCTTCTTTTGCTTAAGCATGAAACCGAACCATAATGCGCTATCCTGAAATCCTCCGAAAATTCTTCAAATCTCACGATTTGAACATTAATTTTTGGACATATAACCTTGCCGCGGTAGGTTCTGTTCAACCTAAGCAGAATGGACGTCAAAATATGTTTTCTGGGAACTTCTGCTTTGCTTGTCTTTCATGAATTTGATTCTCTACAAATATTTTGTTCCCTATTGTGAATTTCATATATCTCACTGTATATGCACAGGGTTGGACTGTTATACTCGTAGTACACATGTTGTATTTATTAAACTGAGATGCAGCCTTCCAGCTTAAGAGGTGGTAAAGCAGCAGAGTCCTAAAGATCTAGAGAGAAATAATAATGAAAGAGGTCATGATATTTTTATGTTTAGATTACTTATGTATCTGATGTTTGGATTCAGTTATGTAAACAAAGAGAACCCACGAGAAATTCCTGTCTTGCTTGTGCATCTTTTCTTTTGGTTGAACATTAGTTGAATGATGAAAGTAGCATTGCTTTCATTTTATAAGATTGCCTCGTTGATGTTTTTCTTACCTTCGATACTCATGAATTGATGGACATTCTTTCTTGGATCATTTTGTCTTTCGCCGAGTTCCTCTAGTTGATTCTGTGCAAAGGACATAAGTTGCTTACTCCCATGATGTCTCTGGGTAAATAAAGTTCGTAAGCCATTCATGTTATGTTTGTTTCGATTGCTAACAAGTATACAATGGAATGTCAAAGAAATAATTGATTAATTGAAGTTTATACTTGGTACTCATCATATAAATTGTCAAATTTTGGTTGTAAGTGGTAGTCGAGATTCTTTTTCAGCTCTTCCGCTAGGGTCTGCATAAACATAGTTAGTTAGTAGAAATTTAATATTTGAGCAAAGACACAAGGACTAGGATGTTCTTACTTTGAATATGAACTCAGGAGCCACTTTGTGTTCTATTAGATTTTGAAGTTCTCCACGGATATTATAAAGCCTGTGAAAGCATATAGGTCCTTGCTATTAGATCCGAGTGAAGCTAAATCTGATTCAGCAGTTAATAGTAGAACTGACATTTTGAAGTCGGGGAAATATTTTTTGACATTTATCTTCAGAATGCTTAAGAATTGACGACTTACTGCTTTGGACTTTGCTCTTCTATCATGTTTTTCACCAGTTTTGCAATTTTATCTTCCCATCCAATCTTGATGTCCTGATCTTCCTTCAAGGATGAACTGCAACCACATCATTGTACAAATAAGGTGTAGGAAGAAGAAAGTTGCTGGAGAAATATAAAATCTACTGCACCGGTTGCCAAAAAATATATTTAGATACTTGAATTGCCAGGTGGCTTCAAATGAGCGTATGGCTTGTCTTAGGTTATTCTTGGAGCTGTTAGCAATCTTAACGGCCAACTGATGGGGGAGCTGTA
>CAIGRO010117597.1:0-10340 GCA_903798355.1 Fraxinus baroniana | reverse complement strand
TGACACGTGAAATACATCATGAATTCCTGACAAATCTGGTGGTAGAGCAATCCGATAAGCTGCATTTCCAACTTGCTGCAAAATACCAAAAGGACCCATGAATCTTGGTCGAAGTTTTCCCTTCATTCCAAAGCGAAGAACTCCCTTCATCGGTGGCACATTTAAGAAAACTTTATCACTAACATTAAATGCCAAGTCTTTTCTCCTTTTATCAGCATGACTTTTTTGTCGGTCCTGGGCTGCCTTAATTCAAGCTCTTATATTATCAACCGCTAGACTAGTTTCCTCAATTATTTTCGGTCCTAAAACTCTTCGTTCACCTACTTCATCCCAATAAAGAAGAGATCTACATCTCCTGCCATAGAGAGCTTGATAAGGTGCTATCTTTATCGTAGCTTGATAGCTATTATTATAGACAAACTCTACCAATGGTACATAATTTTCCCAACTGCCCCCTAAATCAAGGACGCATGTACTTAGCATATCCTCCAAAGTCTGTATAATCTTCTCCGATTGTCCATCAGTTTGAGGATGAAAAGCTGTACTAAAGTTTAACTTAGTTCCCATAGCTTCTTGCAAACTTTTCCAAAGTTTTGAGGTAAATCTTGGATCTCTATTAGATACAATTGAGGCTGGGACACCATGTAAACGGATGACCTCTTTGATGTATAACCGTGCATATTGATCCATACTGAAACTCATTCTTACTGGTAGAAAATAAGCTAACTTTGTTAACCGATCCATTATAACCCACATAGCATCATTTTCCTTAACTGGTTTTGGAAAACCCATAACAAAATCCATAGTTATATGCTCCCATTTCCAAAGTGGAATTTTTAATGGTTCCAACAATCCAGATGTTTATCGAACTCACTGGTAAAATAATGGAAGTATACGTGGATGACATCCTAGTCAAAACCAGAATAAGGATCACATCAAGCACCTAGATACGATTTCCAAAGTTCAAGGAAGTGCATGACGAGATTGAATCTCCTTGCATTTTTCGTCGCCTTCAAAAAGTTCATAAGCTACATGGTTAGCCAAAGAGTCATCGAAACCAAATTCAAATAGATCTTGTCTTTGGTAGAAATGAGGTGAACTCAGAAGTCAAAGGAAATACAGAGCCTCACGGGACAAGTGGCACCCCAAGTCACTTCGTCTTAAAACCAATCGACAATTTTCCTTTCTTTAAGATACTCAAAGGTTGGGGGACGAAGAAGTTCCAGTGGATAAATGAGTGTGAAGAGGAGTTTCAGGAGCTAAAAAAGCATATTGACCAAGCCCAATTCCCTTTTAAGCCCAAGGTTGATGAGCCTTTACTATATTATTTGGCCATTTCTGAAGAGACCACCAGTTCAATCATCATAAGAGAGGAAGACAACAAACAACAACCTATATATATTATGTGAGAAAAGCCCCTTACAAGTGGAGGCCTGCTACGCTAACATGGAGAAGCTTGCTCTTTATCATCGCTTCTGAAAAGGTGAGGCCTTATTTCTAGGCTAATTGCATTCATATGCTAACAAACTTCCCACTCTAACATGTTTTATAGAAGTAAACACTTTTCGTAGGTTAATGAAATGGGGTGTGGAGCTGAGTCAATTTGAAATTGTGTTAAGGAACTCGTTGAACCCCCAACTTAGAGCTTGTTCATCGAAGGCTAATCCATATAGGTAAGCTCCAAAGCAGGAGTGGTCTTGGCAAGTCTAGAAGGTAATAAACTCAATTGTGCAGCTATTTTTAGATTCAAAGCCGCCAATAATATTGCAAAATATAAAGCCCTTGTAGCTAGACTCAAATTAGCCCGGGAAATACAAGTAAAGAGGCTACTTAAAAGTAGCAACTTCCAACTAGTGGTGAGCCAAGTCAATGAGAAGTTCACTACAAAAGAAAATAGCATGGAAGCATACTTTAAAAAGGTTATAGATTTTTCCCATTCTTTGAAAAGTTTGAGTATGCACAAATTCTACTCCTTAAAATGCTCAATTTGATGCACTATCCAAGCTGGTCACCAGCAAAGACTTTGAGTTGCTCAAGATAGTGCCAATTGAACACCTCCTAGACCATTTATTTCCAAGCAAAATGAGGTGATGTAGGTCGAAGATACCCATCATGGATGAAACCAATCCATAGCCTTCCTCCAAGATCAAGCCCTCCCTAGTGAAACACAAAATCTTAGGAGGAAAGCATCACTTTTCATCCTCCAAGATGGCATGCTATACAAGAGAGGTTTCTCATCGTCCATCCTTCGATGTACATGAAGAGAAGAGGCGATGTACATTCTCAGAGAGATCGATGAAGACCTATGTGATAATCACACAGTAGGACCTTTACAAAGGTGCTTAGACATGGATACTATTGGCCTAGCCTGAAAAATTATGCCTTCCAATTTGTGCGCAAATGTAACAGGTGCCAATACTTCATAATTGTACATAGACAACCTTCCCAGGAGTTAACAGTTGTGTCCAACCCTTGATCTTTGCCAAGTAGAGGATTGACCTCATTGGACACCTGTCAAAGGAAGGAGGTTGCACATGACATGACATTGTCCACTTTAAAAAGTAGGTAGAAGTTAAACCTTTGGCCAAAATTATAGAAACTAGCACTTCTAAGTTCATTTGGAAGAACATCATCTGCCAGTTCACATTCCCCATTCCATTGTGTCTAACAATAAGCAAAAGTTCAAAAACAAAAAGGTTAAAAAACCCTACGAAGAGCTAAGAGTCAAGAAGCATTTCTCCATACCTCACCACCCTCAAGCCAATGGCTAAGTCGAAACTATCAATAAAAAATATCAAATATACCCTAAAATGGAAACATGATACCTCCTATGGAAACATGGGTTGACGAACTACTTCAAGTGTTTAGACTATTCGAACCTCAAGAAGAACTACAACTAGAGAAACCTTTTCTCCATGGCCTAAGGTGTCGAGGATTTGAGAATGTTTTTTCTAGGATGATGATCGAAAAACAGAGATCTTTTGTCAGAATGAGAAAGATGAGTACTAGTACGTTTGAGAATTTTTGCAAAGTTAAAAACTCTTTAAATAGGAGAAGAAAGCCTTTTATAGGCTAAGGCAATACTCCTCAACTGTTGAATCAAATCAAGAATTATCCTTTCCATCCATCCTTCAGATACATCTGAGTCATTAAAATAAAAAGTTACCATTGACCAAAAGCCTATATAAAACAGTGTAACTCAAATGTGCTTATACACACATGACCTCGAACACACACAACCATAGGTCATCATTATTATTTATGACCTAGGAGACACGTGCCTTAGAAGTAGGCAACATCTCAACTAGATTCTTGAAAATATAAAAAAGCTTTCAAATCATTGGCACACATCACAATAAAAAAGAAACCCTACAGTGAGACCCTCGTCCTCTATCATAGGAGCTTTTCTCTACATTACAATTTTGTCAAGATGGTTATCATTTAAAGCCTCGTTGTCAACGCTATGACCTCGCCTCTACATCACAACTCTATCAAGCGATTTATCTACATTAGTTAGGCTTTCATCTACACAAGGTCTCAATATATCACCAACAATACAAGTCAATTAATTATATAAATATACATACATGAAATTTGGGGACTATTGTGTTGTTCTTTGCCACAACTAAGAAAATGACCACCTTGATAACACGATTCTTAGCAAAGGCAAAACACTCTATGTAGAGAATCACTTCTCTAATAGTGAATCACTCTGCATTACGAGTATGCACTCCACCTTCAAACTAAAGTCATGCATTATATAAATATTCATGCTTAAACTTGGGGGAATATTGTTACACCTCATTTGTAACCCTCCAAAATTTTGATAAACACTAGTGTTACAAAAAAAGAAAAAAAAAATCACTTTTCTTTACATTAAATACGGAACAATGGAATAATTTCTTTATAAAAAAATAACTAGAATATTCGTGAATTTAAATATTAAAACATGGAAATTGTAAGTACTTAAAAATACCAAGTAAGATATGTGCGATTTTCATTACAATTATATAACAATCAATTTAAATATATCATACCACTTTTCTTTTATAGAGTATATCGGTGACCAGACGATACACCCATCTTAGGTCATCTTAAATTTTTGAAGGATTTCATATCTCTTTATAAAGAACATGAGGGTCCAATGACAATTCATGCATAAATGACTAAATACATAAATGTATATGGGAAAGAACCACTTGCACATAAGTATCTTACCTCGTTATTGAAAGGCTGAAAAGAATTGCATGTAAAAATTCTCATATTATTTTTCTATATTTTTTTCCCTCCCCCCTCTTTCTCTGCCACATCTCCCTTTTATTTTTTGTGGTGAAATAATGAGAATTCTTACAGTAATTGTAGTTGAAATTCTCAATTGAGTTTGTATGCAACTAGAATTGAAAAACCGTTAATATAAGGAATTTGAATAAGAATTGGTTTCAAATAATAGAATTAGGGTATGAATGGGTTTCACTTTATAGAGTACACTAGTTAACCAATTCTAATCATATTGTTATTTTAAAATAGGAGGCGTGGAAGAATTGGAGTGGGAATGAGTTTTCTATTGAATGTGGCATTTACAAATTTTAATTCAACTAAAAAAGATTTAAGGCTCTGTTTGATTCAGCTTTTTTTCATGGAAATTGGAAAACAAGTTCCAACTTTCACTTTTACCTTATTTGATGCACTTTTTTTCCCATGAATTCATTTTCTTGGTTTGGCTCACACGTGCAAACCAATGGTGGAAATTGGTTTTCAAGGTTACTTTTTTTTTTATTTGGCAATTGAATTTTTTTTTAGACACAATGGTAAAAAAAATTATCACTTTTATTAACAATTTCCATGCAAAACAAAGCCAAACGAATGATATTTGATATGGTATTTTTTTTATAGACTCAATGGTAAAAAAAAATATCACTTTAAGGGACAAATTCCAATGGTGGAAATTGGTTTTCAAGGTTACTTTTTTTTTTATTTGGCAATTGAATTTTTTTTTAGACACAATGGTAAAAAAAATTATCACTTTTATTAACAATTTCCATGCAAAACAAAGCCAAACGAATGATATTTGATATGGTATTTTTTTTATAGACTCAATGGTAAAAAAAAATATCACTTTAAGGGACAATTTCCATGAAAAACGAAGCTAGACGGTCACCAAATTTTCAACATTTTTCAAGTGGAAAATTATATCAATCAAACACAATTAATTACAATTCCCAATACAAGAGGGAAGAGAAAGGGGAAAAAGCAAGCAAAATGTTGGGATCATTTTAAATTGATTCAAACTAGTCGTGTGGTCGATGAAGTTCCAGAATCTAAAGTTGTATGTAAATATTGTCAACAACGATTGGCATGACAAAAAGGTATTGAAACCACCCACCTCAACCGTCGCTGCAAAGCATGTGCGGCCAAACATTGGCTTCTTCCTGCTGGTCAAACATAACTACAATTTGTTAGTCTAAGCACCGGTTCTACTACTATGCCAGTTTCTATGTGGATGTATTCAGAGAAGAAAGCTCGAACGGGAATGTTATATGAACATTGTTAGAGAATATCATTCGAGAGTAAAATTTGTTCATTTACGTTCGACAACGCAATTGTTAATAAGGTAGTTATCAATAAATTGTGCAGAGTACTTCAACCCGATTTTGGTGGTTATTTGTTTCATATTCGATGTGTATGCCATATTTTTAATTTAATAGTACAAGAAAGTTTAAAACATATTAAGAATGAATTTCAAAGAATTAGAGATACACTAGTGTATATCACGATTCCACCTAATAGAAAACAAGCATTTGAGGATTTTGTACCAAATTTGGGGTGACGCATACAAAAACATTTATTAGGGACGTAAGGTATAGATGAAACTATACTTACTTATTATTAAAAATATGTGAAGGTTTTGAACATTTAATAACCGAATTTTATAAGAGTAGGCATATTAGAGACGATAACGATACTATTTTGAATGAGTCCGCTTGGATTTTAGCTTTTAAAATTAAAAATTCTTTGACAAGTTTTTATGATTCTACAAATATTTTGTCTAGAGTTTACTATTTCACTAGTTGTATTGTCCTTGAACGTCTTTATATAATTGGTAGGGCTTTTCATAGATATAAAAATGACTCCTATTTTAGTTCAATTATATATTCCATGGAATTATAGTTTAGAAAATATTGGGAAGACTTACCTATGTTATTTTCGTTAGCATGCATCATGGACCCCTGATATAATTTATCGGGGTACTAAATTTGTAATTGATTTTCAAGAGCTTTAACTTTTAATGTGTCTATCACTTATAGAAATTTAGAACAAACTTTATGTGAAATGTATGAATTATATGTAGAACAAATGGGTACACATATTGATCATGTACCCTCTACACCTACTCTTCCCACTGATATATCAGATGATGACGCTGAAGTTTTAAATTTATTCAAAGGCTAATACTCATACAGATATGATTCAAATGCATGTGGTTCCTCTAGTAGTAGTTTGTCTACCATATGTAATCAAGCATTGGACGCAAGTCCAAATACGTTGCCTGCTGAATTAATTGATTTTCAAAAGAAGTAATTGAATTCTGGCGAAGGTACGAACGTCGATGGCCAGTGGTTTCTGAGATGGCAAAAGACCTCCTAACACCTCTGGTTAGCACTATAGTTTCTGAGTCTGCTTTTAGTGCAAATAAGAGGGTTCTCTTTGAGGTCAGAAGCCATCTGAAAGAAGATATTTTGGAAGCATTAATGTCCGAGAAGGATCGAAAAAACGGTCATTTTTTTATTGTAAGATAAATATGTCGAAATTGCATCTCGTCAAGTAAATGATATTTAATTTAACCATATTCATCAAAGAAAATTTATAATACCTTTATAATTTTTTTAAAAAATTGTATATGTAACAAGTTGTTCGTGTACAATTTTTAACTTTGTCTACTTGAAATTGAAGTAGCCGATCTCAAGCCCGGATAAAGGAAGATGATGGTTTATATATATATTTTTAAAAAAACGTTTATTGAAAAAAAGGTTTTAAAAAAGATATATTTAAAAAAATGTTTAGAAAATGTATATCTTTTTTTTAAAGATGAGAAGGGGTATAGTTGAAAAAAAAATACCCGAGCTCGCGAGCCGAGCTCGACCCACGAGTTTTTGCTCAGCTCGTTACGAACGAGCACGAGCTCAGTTCGTAATGAGCACAAGCCGAGCTCATGAGTATATGGGCCGAGCCGAGCTGGATCGGCCCATTGTCACCACTACTGATATACTAAAATTCACTCTATCAAAATATAATTTTTTGGCAAAAAAAAAAAAAAGAAAAGAATTTAAAACTTATTTCACTGTAGTCCTTAAACTTCCAAAAATATATTAAAAAGCATCTAGAGCAAATAATTTTATTAAATAAAAATTCGGACATTGCTTCATTCAATGAGGCTCCAAGCATCAGCCATTTGACAGCCATCTATCAAGTTTAGTCAGGCCCGTACTTTATTCCCACTATCCTACCCGGCCTAATCGAGGCCATAAAACATTGGTAGCTGAAAATTTTCTCTTTTTTACAACCACACATTCTTTAATAAAATAATATTACACGCAAACTCAAAATTCTTCTTTATTTTTTAACCACACATTAGTATTCCAAAATGCATTCTTAGAACAAAAATGAGGTTCAAACATGCTCTCTAAGTTTGAAGGGTAATATTAGCCTCTTAACGTGAGAAGGTGTCTACTTGTTTCACCTCTTCCAAGAGATCTCCCATACGAAATACTCTAAATGATTAATTGATTTTCATTTCTGCAACAAATATCGCAAAGCCAACTTATTAGTCTACCTCCAGATGTTGGCCTAGGTCATGGGTAGCTGCTTTTTAGATTTATTAAATGCCTTTGAACCTAGGACTAGCGACACCTAGGAGAAGTCGCCTTGGTCGTTAAGATAAGGCCACATGTCTTTTCGTCCAATGGTAATCACTCTACCTATTCTACTATAAAGTCTCACATTTAGAGCTATTTGAAGGTAATGTAATTTTAGACACTTGTAGTATTATTGCTAATTCTTATTCTCTTTACATACTTTGGTGCTCATACACATTCATGGCTTACTTCTTTCGTCCATCCCATATGAAGAACAACTCTACATGGGTAACTCTTCATCTTCCAAAGTTGAAGGACGTGGAAAGATTGTGCTAAAAATGACAAGTGGAAAGGAACACACTTTGAACGAAGTTCTTCATGTGCCCGATATTCGAAAGAATTTAGTATTTGGTTCTTTGTTAAGCAAAAATGTGGAAAGGAGCTCACTTTGAATGATGTTCTTTATGTGCCTAATATTAAAAAGAATTTGGTACCTGATTCCTTGTTAAACAAGAATGGGCTTAAGTTAGTATTTGTTTCAGACAAATTTATACTTACGAAGAATAAAATGTATATAGGAAAGGGCTATCTAAATGAGGGGCTCTTTAAGTTGAATGCAATGACTGTTATACCTCCTACTATGAATAAAATTACTTCTTACTTGCTTGAGTCATTTAATATTTGGCATGAACAATTAGGACATGTAAATTATAATATTTACGTAAAATAATCAAATTGGATTTAATACCAAACCGCGATTTAGATCTTAATCATAAATGCGATATATATGGCTCGTCTACCCTTTCATTCTTTCAAAAGAAATACTAGACCCCTAGATTTCATTCACATCAATATGTGTGATTAAAGTTTGTTCAAACTAGGGACATAGTTTTTCACATTTATCAATAATTGTACTGTTATTGCTAAGTGTATTTACTCAAAAGCAAAGAAAAGACTATTAAAGTGTTCAAACACTATAAGATAAAGGTTGACAAGGGGTGACATATTTCACTCACGTAGGGGATTGTTGGAAATGGTTTTTAAATTAGTGAAATGGGTCAACTTTATTCTCAATTTCAACGGAACCCATACTCTGATTTTAACGGGACAAAGCATATTCACGTTCTACTCCGTGACGTAATTAATGTGATATATTTATTTTTCGAAACTCATTTAAAATTGAATGAATATTTGATGTCAAAATAACCCACTTGAGACTATAAACAACTGAAGAATTTGACTTAATTGGAAATTGCTAAACACTTATCACACAAAAGAAAGTTAGGAAGTTTTGATGTGGTTTTTATAGTAGAAATTTAGCAATTGGGTTTGAGACCCAAAGGGTCCCAACATTCTTTGGAAGGAGAGAGACTTATATCCTATTGGGTTCAGTTCTAAGCCCCGTGTTCGTATTCGTGTGCGGGTGGGTCCTTGTCTTATATGTCATACATATCGCTTTGGACAAAATTTATGTAGATGTTTTGGACAAAATTGTAATTAATCAAATTCTTTTACTTAATGAAATTATTTTAAACTGTATTTTTTAATTTCTGCCGTTGGCTTTTCCTGGGTATTTTTTGGTCCGGGTCATTTGTTGACCAACTTAACAGATGTTTATTAGTAAACTTAAAAGATACAGTGTTTCAGTTTGAACAAAGCTGTTTGTCCAAGTTTTGGAGAACTATCTAAACAGTGACAACTGTTCTAAAAAGGTTTGATGGGTGTTCGAATGGACACAAACGAATCTATAAATAGTGTCTTCAAGTAAATCTGTAAGCATTTGTATCTTTGGATTGCTCAAAGGAAGAATTTATACTCCACAAACAATAGAATTTTCACTTACTGTCTTTCTAAATCACTTATTGGTTTCATTTGAAGGCAAGAACTAAAATTTTCAGCTTTAGATACATAGTTGGCATACCCTAGCCTAGTAATCATTGCCTTGTGTTGGGGTGATATCATATCTAAATAGTGCTTGCTGTTTGTCTTGGCCTTAAGTAATGAAAAAATTATTATTCAGTTATTTCTGAATATTTGAGATTATGATATTGGAATGTATTTAAGGGAGATTTAAGGCAATAATCTATCATAAAGAATGTGTCGTATGTCCAAACTTCAACTTGACATATGATAAGGTGATAGATAAGAAGGGTAAGTTGGCACTTAGCTATCAGTTGTCTATGCCATGAGAGTCTTCACTAAGTGGTAATTCATCTCCACTATTTATCATGATTAATTAAATGCACGAGGCTTGGTGCTAACTCTGGCTTATTGACATCAATGGGCATAATCATTACTAAAGCTTTTGCCCTCATATTAGTGAGTCAAGGTTTTATTTTTTTTTATTTTTTTTCTCCTACAACTTCTCAGAAAAAGGAGCCATAAATATTAAATTTAGAATGCAATTTATATGTTAAGTTTTTATGCGAAGTGCTTGAAGGACTTGTTACCCCTCGATTTCAAGGTCTAAAGAAGCAAGAACACGTG
>CAIGRO010117536.1:0-10266 GCA_903798355.1 Fraxinus baroniana | reverse complement strand
GAATGTATGTTGGTCACGTTTTCCGCAATGAAACATTGAAATCAGGGTGAAAATGCAAAAAATTGAAACGTATGGACGTTTTGCACACTACATGTCAAATGTATGGACGTTTTGTGCTATTAAGCCTTACAGAGAATAATGATATTTAGTCTCATTGATGTTGTAACTTCAATTTAGATGGCGTTGATATAATATTAAATAATAAGACTTATTTAATTTTACATTTCATTTAAAATGTGTTTGATTGGCTTTATCTTCATGAAAAATATTATTTTTCTACTCAAATTCTTACTTTTGTGATGTTTGATTGACATTTTTTTTTTATGTAATTTCTAACTTTTGGTCATACATAATATTTTCTTCAAAAATAAGAAAAATATTTTCTTTAAGAAGATGTAGCTTTTATTTTACAGGTAATTCCCTCTCCTTTCTCTCAATCATCTATTCTCCTCTCTCATTTATCATCCAATAAAAAATGAATAAGTACAATATTTTCTAAATTGAAAAATTAATTAATCAAACATATTTAATTACTAATTTTCATACAAGTTAGTTATATAAATTGTCTACAATTTATTTTCTTCCATACAAATTACATGATCGCAATCAAACAAGTTATTAATCTTTTAATTAGCGCCACCTAAACTAGGGCAACCCCATTGGACCTACATATCATTATTCTTTTTATGAATTATTATGCATATGACATTAATTTCAAATAAAATCCATATGTAATGTATTTTATGGATTGATGTCTAGATGCCATTTATTTTCTTTAAATAAAACAAAATTAAATCTATGGATTGAAATATAAACTTGGAAAGATTTTTTTTTAGATGGAAGTTTAAGTCTTACTATGGTATCATAATTCATTAAATTGATCTCTAATAATCTTTTTTATTGCTAATTCTATTGTCTATGCTATAAATACTACTTTCCATCTCCTATTTTTAAAAATAGAAAGGCGGAACATTTGTCTTTAGCTTTAATTTTTCTCTCTGATTGCTTCTCTCTCTGCATATTTTCTCTCTGTATTGGAAATGGTTCGACAATATTGACCTTTAATCTTAACCTAGAGAAGTTGAGAGTGCCAATTTAACAAGTATTTAGCGATAGTTGAAACAATTCAAAGAGATCGATAATAAGGTTGACTATACACGCTTAAAATTCAAAATCACATTAACAGAAGATTAAATTTTATATGGCAAGACACCGTGGTCTAAGCTTACAAGTCAAGTATGAAAACATTTCAAATTGTTTGAGATTAAAAGTATATTTGGAAAGTGTTTATAAATAGGTATAAACGAGTGATTGATAAATTAAAGTACTTATAGGCCCACAAAATATGTGGATAAAAAGTGATTTAAATATTTATAAACATGAGCCAAACATAGGCCAAGTACTTGTTTGGTATTATTTTAAGTGTTTATAAATTGTGATACGTAATTAATAAAGGGTAGTATGGAAATATTCTGCTTTTTTCTGGATACTCAGGTTCAATACCTATGCATTCGATGTTTGCATGCTGGATTCATATAATTCATAAATCACTAAAAAAAAATGAAACGCGAAACATTCTTAACTCTTCTAGACTCCTACATGGCTAACAATCAAGATAAGCGAATTAGGTGCATAATATATGTAGTGTTACCACGATAAAATAGCATCACGTTGCACGTGTTGAAACTTTAGAACTTGAAAACCTAAATTCCTTTATTGTCAGATCCTCCATATTAAATTATATAAAAAAAAATTAATAATGTGTAACATACCTTAATTCATTGGGAATGATTATTTATTATTGGATCTTGAATATTGAAGCTTGAACTGCAATCTTTTCATGTTTGGGTTTTTCACTTTTAATCTTGAATTTTACCTCTTTTGATTCTTTGATTCTTGTTTTTTGATCCATAGTCTTGATTATTGAATTACTTCTTCTTGATTCTTGATTGTTGATCTTGATTGTAGGTTTTAGATCTTCCTCTTTAATATATTGTCTCTTATATGTATGTGTTGATGGAATAACAAAAATAATGAGAATCACATATGAATTGGAGACCATAATCATATATATGGTTTCAATATGTATTTGGTTCATCGTAAAAAACTCTAATGGATCCCGTCTCTACACATATAATCCGGCTTGTTGACGTTGAAAGTTATATAGATAAAAATTCAAGCCAACTTAATGTGATAATAGAGACTAGATTGATAATGAAAGATCCTAACACTTTTGATACAATAATTTCATCTTCCTTTCTCAGGAGATATTTGAAATATGACAAAGTTTTGTAGGGATTTGTAATGTGAAATCAAGTGTTCTTGTGTCTCTCGTTATTCATTCCTTCGCCCCTACTCTTCTCCTCTTTATAAGGAAGATCATGCATGCATCTTTCATTTACCCATTTTGTCAGTTACAGTCCCGAGCTGAGAAAGTACATTCATTGGCATGTTCGAATTGGTTAGGGAGCTCGGCCTGTCAGATCATTATGAGTTAATTTCAGATGTGGTCCCCAATAAGTAATGAATTACTTAGGAAATGAAGCTAAAGCATTTCATTGGTGTGAATAGTGGGCGCTAATGTAAGGTCTACCATGTGTCGTAATTCCGTAGATAGTTTGTACAATGTGTAAGGGATCTATAATCATTCTACTCACTTGAGCCTCGATAAACCACATAATCGAGCTGACCTTACATTCCCGAACTCACATTAGCACAGGCTTACTGTACACATTGATACGTATTTTGTCGACCTCGGAGGTCGATCATCAACACGGCTCACACTTTATTTATATACTCTAAGCCCAACAATTTAATTCTCTATTAGACCACTTTAATTGAGCTCAATTTTAAGATAGTCCAACACACAATTAATTATATATATAGGCCCGCACAACAAATTAATAAACCAAAAAATCTCCCCCTTGGACCACATATGTTACCTTATAAATGTATATAACTTTATGACGTCAAAGTTTTTGCTATCATAACCAAAAGTATTATTATATCAATATAAGATCAAAGCGGTCTTCGATACAAATATCATAACTAAAACCTCAATTGTCACGTATATCAACACATTTAAATGACATACATTAAGTGTGGATGTGTGGTATGAAAATTACATGCAATATGATCCAAACATGTATATTTCCAACTGGTCCTACTTTTTTCTTTAATGATATCAACTATAAATTTTAATCAGAGTGAAATTGAATTGAATACTTTATTTTTAAAATAAACTGAATATCCATAGACAAAAATGTGTCTAAAACAAATAACATCCGAATACAAACTCCCATTGGCATATCATCAAAAGATGCAACATCCATGTGAGCAGTATGCTCATGAAAGTTCTTGGGTGATAGTCCCTTAGTAAGTGGATCCACAATTATAGAATTTGTTCTAATATGTTCCATAAAAACTTAAACACTCTAAATTCTTTCCTTGATACTAGAAACTTGATGTCTATAAATTTTGACATCGTCAAGTTCTTGTTAGAATACAAGACTGCTATTAACTAAAGTGGTCTTTCAATCCATCCAAAATACGCAACCCAGTGACAAAATTCTGCAATCATATTCCATGATCAAAATCAGAATATTCAATGATATCTAATTGGTCTGATTTCCTATATGTAATCATGTAATCCTTAATCTCTATAGATACCGAATAACCTAATTAGCTACTTTCCGAATATCCATCCAGAGTTACTTAAATATCTGCCCAACATTCCAACAATGAATGTTATATCCGGATGTGTGCAAACATAAGTATCATTAAATTCTCAACTGCTGAAGCACAATGAATTTTCTGTATTTCATTTTTTTAAAATTATCCTTAGGGTATTGATTGAAACTAAAGTTGTCTCCCCCAACAATAGGGGTATCACCTGATTTCCATTCCTGCATCTCAAATCTCTTAACAATATTA
Organism: Fraxinus baroniana; assembly: GCA_903798355.1. NCBI lineage: Eukaryota > Viridiplantae > Streptophyta > Magnoliopsida > Lamiales > Oleaceae > Fraxinus > Fraxinus baroniana. The sequence continues at coordinate 6,333 of CAIGRO010117536.1, read as the reverse complement.
TCAATATAACTCTTTTGTGATAATCTAAAAATACTCTAAAATGATTCTGGTGTATTTGTATCCCTGACATAAAAGAGGCGTCACCAAGATCTTTCATTTCAAAATTTCATAACAAAACCATTGAACTTGTAATATACATAATCATCAACTGAATTCATCTCAAAACCAAACAAGATAATTATTTGATGAAATTTGTGATATCATTAATGGGAAACCAACTTAAGTCCATAGATAATTTCTTTAATTTGTAAATCATTTGACGTAACTTAAGATCAAAATGTGTTACAAATGCCATAATAGTTCTAAAAGAGTCTTTCGTAAAAATCATAGAGAAAGTCTCTTTAATGTCAATGCCTCCCTTTTTGAGTAAAGTCATGTGCTACAAGACGAGCATTATATCTCTCTACATCACCCTTCGAATCTCTTTTGGTTTTAAATATCCATTTACAACCAATGTGTTTCATATCTTCAGACTATGAGATGAGTTCTCAAACGTCATTATTTTTCTTGGACTTTATCTCTTTATTCATTACATCAATCCACTCTTGAAAATCATTCGTTTGTATAGTTTGATGAAAGTTGATTGATCACAATGACATCCTTATTTTCTTGGAGAAAGACTACAAAATCATCCGAAATTGCTTTTCTCTTTTCTCTAGTAGATTTCATGAATGGTATTCGTTCATGAGGTTGTTGAGTTTATTTTTTTGGAACAATATATTGATTGTGCATAGAAAATTTTGTAATATTGTCTCAATCCGAAATTACTTTTTAAACAAGATTTGGAGCAAGAATTTGTCACCGATCCTGATTATTGTCAATTGCAACAGAAGTGATATATACACATCCTTCCTCAAAGATAAAATCATTAACTTTAACTTCTTATCTCCCCCCGCAAACTCTATATCCTCAAAAGGGCTTTGGGTATACGACTCTCGATCAATCTCAAGAGGCATCCTTTTTCCTCTTGACAAATCGATCAATTTTTTCACTCTTATAAAAAGCCTATAATCAGATCTTTTCCAAACAAATCAAGAAAATACAATTTTTGTAAACATGGCAACTGCAAGCTTTCCCAACGGCTGTATGCTCAGAAGTGCACCACCGCAAGTTAGAAGTACAAGTGCCTTTCTGAGGAGCTCGTCCCCGTTAGGCTCTGTGAGGAGCACCTTCAAAACCTTTAGCCTAAAAGCTAAGTCAAGTTTCAGAGCATCCGCCATGGCTGTTTACAAGGTCAAGTTAATTGGACCAAATGGCATTGAATGAATTTGATGCTCCTGATGACTATTACATCTTTGATTCGGCATAGAGTGCAGGAATTGAGTTACCATACTCGTGCAAGGCTAGCGCATGCTCAACCTATGCTGGGAAAATGGTTTTAGGTTCTTTTGACCAATTGCATGGATCTTTTCTCTGTGATAACCAAATGAAGAAAGGTTACTTGCTAACTTGCATCTCCTACCTGACTTCAAATTGAGTGATTCTTCACACTTCAATGAAAGCGATCTGTACTGAACATTTGCTCGAGTTTGTGCTTCTAGCTTATTAGCTATAGTGCGAAGCAATTCAACGTTGCTTGTTATGTTGTTTTCGAATATTGATGTTGTAAGAATCAAAATTGTCTCAACATCCTCCATTTTACTAGTCAAAAAGTTTGATAGTATCCTCATAACATTCTCCATTTTTGTAGGAAGATTTCTATTATCTTGCTTAGACATCTCTTCGATAGATCTTTTTTCAAGGATTCTACTTCAAGCATCACCCTTTCTTGACCAGTATATGTTAATGCAGTAGGGAGACAAATTGTGGTAGAATATAGGTGGCAATAGTTAACATAGTAACAAGTAGTTGTCAAGAAGGCTATGCTTGAACTGAATTATCGATAAGAGTGGAAAAATGGTGTTACAGACATCTCCACTTCCCCAAATATAGAAGTTTGAAAATTTTCAACTCCCTTACCTCTTAAGTTAATAGAACCTTAATTTTTAGTTGCCTTCAATTTGGGTTTTGGGTTTTTTCCCTGAAGTAACTTATAACTTTTTTGTGTATGAAGCTTCCAAGTAAAGGTTGATCATTGAGATGGAGCAGTAAGGGATATAAAAATTTGGTATTTTGATGTCTTGAAAGACATGCATAGTATTATTGATGCTTGTCCTTGAAAATAGACATGGAGCATTGTTGAGCTACCCTATGGTTCTGAAATGGAAACATAAAAGGAAGTGAATATAAAATCATCTCTATTGTTCCTTGAACTCTTATAATGTATTTTGCACTCTTTTCCTTGCACAACTTCTAGATTTTGCACTGGTTCCCGCGACTCTTGCTTGTGTTCTAATTGCCATAAGGTAGGAGGGACTCAAGGGAGAGCAATCGTACAAAACAACTATGGAAACACGAGACTACTTTCACCTGCTTTTCTTTGCCGTATTGTTGTTTTTCTGGTTTTGGTTATAGGTTTATACATACTTCTCTTTCTGGAGTTTTACCATTGCATCCTTCTTGATTAGAATTGGATTCTGGCCTCTCTTTTTTGTGAAAGATGAAATTATTACGAATCCATGATACTTTTTCTTATTCTTAATGCAGTTTTCTGATTCAAGTAATGAAATTAATATCTTTGAGTCTACACTTTGGTTGAAATGGAGATGTTTAGATCTCAACAAGTTATATGGTGGATATGAGGATGGTATGAGCTTCTGGAGCTTGTTCATTTACTGTCTTTTGTGATTCCAAACTGGGAGATTGTTCATTTACTATCTTTTTTATTTTCCAAGTAGCTTTTTATGTCAAGTTATTAATAGCATGGTATGTGTTGACCTATGGTTGATCTTATATTTTGATTATAGCAAACAATGTAGTTTTATCTCTAACATTTGTATTCGAGCATTCATTGTTACATGTTGATCAAGTTGGAGACAAAACAATTGCTATCAAAGGACTTGCAGTTAACGATCAAGAAAATTCAAGATGGATTCAAACATTTACAATTGGAGACAAATCGAGCACTCACGCCAAATCAATCAAAGATATTAGAACTAGATTTCTGAGCTCATTTGTAAAGGTAAAATACTTTAATTCTTAGCAATGACTCATTAGAAGCTCAAGTAACGAATTTTTATGCACGAGAAAAATCTACTTCGTAAAATTTTTGCATAAAATCTATTTTTCAATGGTAAGAATTTCAATTTAATTTTCAAACCTACTAGCATCACTTACCTTGAAAAATCAAGTAAAAAAACTTTTACAAACCTACATTGTTTCAAACAATTAAAAAAGAGGAGTCGAAAAATTCAGTCTATACGAACTCCCGGGTGGTGAATCAGACGTCCGGTTCATCTACAACGGTCAATTTTTCAACCGTTCGGACTTCTGACGAGCAACGGCAATCAGTCATCCAGAATTGTACCAGACGTCCGGATGATTATCCTGTTCCAAAGAGTTTTTGGCATTTTTCAATTGCTATAAATACTAACTCACTTGCCATTCATTACAACATAAAAGAGCATTCTGTAAGATATTTTAGCAAAATTATATTGATTTCTCATTTAAATACCAACTTACTTGACATTCATTTCAAAACTTAAGAACATTCAAATGAGATATTTTTGAACAAAATTATATGGATTTCTCATCTCATTTATTATTATCAAATCATTTTAGATTTGAAAGACTTTTGATCAAATTAACTTTTGAAAATCATTCTACATATTAAAGTTTTTCATACCTAACACTTGAGATTCATTTATTGCTATCTATTAAAGTGTTAGCATATTTCTCTCTTGGTACTTAATTGTGATCATATCATTTATTAAGAAAAAAGTTTCATTTGTAAAACCAAATTTCTTTAAAACTTGTGAGTTGTGTTGAGGTCTCGTAAAGTCCAACGTTGTATAATGATTGATATCCTTATTTGTAAGTTATCGTAAGTACTGTAAAGCATTGGATTGCACCACAAGTCAATTAACATAGTGAAATTTGCCTTGCTTGTGTCGAAAATCTTGGTAAAGGAGAACGTAGATCATTACATTGGATCAAACCTCCATAATTATATCGTTTGTATCATCTATCTATTTTTACTTATTGCTTTCATATTCGCGCTTATTAATTGAATTAATCTATCTAGTTATTACGTGCTTGATTTTAGATTAATTTTTTGAAAAAGTTTTAAAAATAAATTCACCCTCCTTTTTAGTTAATTATTCTTGGGCTATCAGATTGAGCTTATGGGGCTTTTGGCTTAGCGAAAATAAAAACAAATCGACCAAGAAGATGCCCATCTTAGCATATTATATCAAACAACCATTCTTTAGTCTGTTATTCTCTTCAGTCAAATGAACTAAAATGTAATCCAAATTTCTACTTCAGTTTCAGATTTTAGCCACAACCCTACTTGTCAATTCAGTAAGTAAATTCAAATTTCTTCTAAATGGAATTAATTAAGCCCTTTTACTGTGTTACAATTTTTTTTGTTCTTTTCTATTTGTATGTAGGTTCTGGAGTGAGGAAGATCAAAAAAGGAAGTGGTGGAGTGAATTCTGACTCAACGTCAACCGGGATTCAGTATGCTATAGAGTATTGTCCAGAAGTTTGATGTTACAAGTGTGGCAATAATCTCTTCATGCCTAAGCAGTGCCAAAATTTTATTCCTAATTTTATTTCATTTTGAAACTTCTTTTTATTTAGGCGGTGTTGTGTCACATTTTAATGTTCAATTATATGGATTCAAAAATTTATAATAAAATTATCAATTTTTAAGCAATTTCATACAAGGAGTTATTTTCAATTTTGTCACTCAATTTGCATAAATAGTTGTTAAAAAAAAAACCCCTACAACAACGATCAAAAAAGTTATTAATAACACTTGAAAAACGTTGCAAAAAGATTATTAGCAACATTTTTTGATTCTTCTACTCTACGACAACATCGAGGTTTGCAACATACGTTCGAACGTTGTAAAAGGTCTTCGACAACTTTTTAAAACGTTGCAAAACGCTATTTTGTTGTAATGATCCTATTATTGACAACAAGGAAACATCATTAGGAACAATGGGCACTTGAGAAGTTTTCTTTTGACGGTTTCCGGTTGGATTCATTTAAAAAATTAATCCTTAATAACCAAGAAAAAAGTAAAGTTACAAGAACTTACAAAACTAAAAAGAAGTTCTTCTTACCTTACAAACTCAACCATTACGGATTGTATCATGTTGAAAAAGTTTGATTTATAGAGATGCAACAGCCTTTTCACTTAGCAAGCTTTCATATTCAAAGTGAGAATTAGAATGAGGAGCGATTGAAGATCAGCAAGTGCTTTGCCTACTTACAGACCATTTTTCCTTGCAAAACAAAATAAAAATAAAATGTGGGCGAATAAGTAAATTCACATACTCAAGATATTATCCATAATAGCGAGGCATGGTTGCTATAAAATTAGGGTCATTTGGAGGTAGACCCAAATTGCCTGGCATAAAGAAGAAACTTTTCTTTCAGTTGTGTACCTTATTTATGGTAATTACAAGATTGTGGTAGGTTTTGGGAGAGCGAGGAAAAAGATGATAGAAGTCCTTTTGAGGATTAGCTTTATTGATTAACCTAAATGCATCCACTGATCCAAGGATAACTTTCCATCTAAACCTACAAGGTCTACAAAAGAAAATATACAATTATATGATCTCACCCATTCAAAGAACGTAGGGTAGGGATAAGGTTAAAAAAGTCAAGAACCTCGTGGAAGAAATGATACAACAATCCTAAACCTCACGACCATTGAATTCTTGTTAATAGAAATATAGTCGCATGGTGAACAATCCACATTCTGAAATTGTTTTGGAGATACTAGTTCGATATCTTCAGGAACATTACACTTGTTTCTAATCTTAGCCAAGTCCTGTTTGGTAATATTAAAAATATCTCCGAAGCCTCATAAACAATATCCTCATCTTCACTCTCGCTAAAACCCTCAGGTTCATTTAAAGGCTCGTTAGGTACGTCCCTAAGGTGTAGTCCCTCACCTTGCCTAATGTTTGTGAATTTATACACATACCAATTTGTGTGGTCGCCATCCGAGGTACAACATCAGAATATAACACATTTACAGAAGACGATGATGATGAATTCACTCTGTCACCCTTAAATCTAGAGCTAGTAGTACAGCACTAAGGAATCTGTTTTGGGAAGCATCCTCTAAAATTGATTTCTTAAGAACTTTTAGACAAAAATTCACCGGGTAGGAGTAAATGATGAATAGATAAAGAATATACATGAGAAGAAGGAAAAGACCACAAATACGTACATAATATATGATTTAAAGGTTATTTGTTATATATTTGTTGTTCA
>CAIGRO010117518.1:375-12272 GCA_903798355.1 Fraxinus baroniana | reverse complement strand
GGATAGTGCATTGAGCTAAGCAGCAGAAATGAGACCTAAAGCGCCGATGCTTGTCCGCTGACTCCTCTACGTTTGACTTTATTTTGCATGGAAATTATCAATAAAAGTGATAAATTTTTTTTACCATTGTGTTTAGAATTTTTCTCAATTGCCTAAAAAAAAAAAAGAAAAATTCTACTTGTACATCTACTTTTGTACATAAGGGGCTACATCCCCCTTACATGAAGGGTGAGATCCATTACGTAAAATATTTTTTTATTTAAGCAGGTCCCACTCCCATGTGAGGGGAGTGCACACTCCGATGTACATTGCGATGTACTAGTAGCAAAGTCGAAAAAAAAAGTTGGAAAATCAAAAATCACCAAAACAAAAGGAAAACAAATTCATTGATTGCAAGAAAAAGAGGCGCGTGAGTGTAATGGCTGGAAAATGAATTTCAGGTAAAATTTTTGCAATCAAATAGGTAAAATGTAGGAAAATGGAAAATTTGTAGTATCAAACATGGCCTTAAAGTTGATTTTCATATAACTCCTCAGTTCTAATAATTAGCCCCTGTTTGAAACCCATTTTGGGTTGAAAATAATTTTTAGAATAGTGATTGATGTAAGAATGTGTGGTGGAAAAGTGATGAAAAGTTTTTGATTTGTGTGATATTATTTTATTAGGAGAATGTGTGGTTGAAATGAAAAATGAGAATGAGAATGAGAAAGAGAAAGAGAAATGAATGGGTGTCAAACAGGGGCTTAATAACATTTTGAAACATAGGTTCTCTAACATGCTGATCCTCAAGTTTATTTTGGCTGAACTAAAGCCTAGTTTCTAACCCCCTAATAGTTCTAGGTTCGAATCTTGGGTAACCCACTGTCATATATGTACAGGAATCCGTATTTTCTTTTTACAACCCACTTCATCCATTTACAAAAAAATCGATCTAGATAGTTATTAAATTGGATTGGTAAATATGTTATCAATAAGAACCAATTGAAAAATGCAATATTGTATTTTTGTTATTTGAAATAGTTAAAACATAAAAATTATTTTCCCACATGTAAGTATCAATTAAATAGAAAGAACAACTGATGAAGGGAAATTGTTTTGAATGCATTATTTTCATCTTTTAGGACCAGAAGTAAATGCATTATTTACTTTTGTTCTTATGTTTATCTTACGTTTTTTTTCTTGAATTGTTTGCATATTAAATACCATTCAGTTGATCTATCGTTTTTCTTCTGCATTATAGGAAAAAAGTATGGTGAGAAAGAATGTCAATGTCAATTACTAAGTGTCTCATCCATGTACAAATTAATTTTGGCGTATAGAGTATTTGAAATCTCATACTAAGTGATACATGGATGCCTGCATCACAATTCTGATCTCAATATTTATTAGAATGGACTATGTTGATTTTAGGACGCAACACCTAGAAATTAACCAAAGAAACAAAATTAAACAAAAAAAATCTTAAAGCATCTCAATCAATTTTTCCAATCGAACTATCATTGTACTGGGGAATTGTAGCAAGAAGAAGGTCAAAATTGTACAGATTTTATTACCTCATAAAAGTATTTAACATTCTGTGAACATTTCTTGATATTGTTGTCTCTCTTTGTTATTAATTCCTGATTGTGATATTGGAGGGTTGTAACTTTCTCTTAACAAATAGACTGTGCAGGCCAATTGGATAGAAAAGAGAATGGAAATAGCTTTTCAAAACCAACATTCCAGACAGGCTTTCTGAAACCGGTTGATGTTTTTGGGTCTGGTTTCCAGAATTGCTCAAACAATGACGTTAACATGTCAAACTCCATGTTCCAGACAGGTTCAGGTAAAGCGGTTAACATATCTTCTGCAGGCCTACACAGAGCAAAAGCATTGTTAGGTCTGGAAAAAAGTTCCAATCACGAGACTTTTGATGGCTTTGAGCAGACAAGGAAGCACTTAACCGCAAGTCAGCTTCTTTGTTGTGAAAATCCATCTCCCTTAGAGATGGAGGATCCAGCTAATTTAGGTTTTAGTAGTGTTTCCAGAATTCCCATATCTCCCTACATTGCAAATTCTATTTCACTCAGAAGCAAGTCCAAAGAATTCACTCCAGATTTTGTGGATGCTGCTCATAAACCTCCTCCAGTCAAGTTCCATACTGCAGGGGGAAGATCCATATCGGTTTCTACGGATGCACTGCAACGAGCAAGGAACCTGCTTGGAGATCCCGACTTGGATTCTTTCTTAAATGAAGCAGACGTAGCTGATCCAGCATTTTCAATATTTGAAGACGGAAAAACCACTCATACTTCAAATAAAGAAAATGATCAGATGACTCCATTCTCACGGCCATCAAATAGCAATAGTTTGTTGAGGAATTTTACATCCCCGCTAAGATCAATTTCAAACCAAAAGCAGTTGTCGGGTAGGCTGGAGACAATAGGTCCTGGGAATAACTTGATAAAAAAGTTTGATGCAGAGGCTAGGAATAAGAATCCTATCAGGCCTTATAATGGTACCAATGTAAAGCCACCAAAAAATAATTTTCCTGCAGAAAGAGTGGATTGTTCAGAAAATGAAATTCATTTAAGGATAGATGCCACAAAAAGGTTATCAAATGGTCCACTGGCGGATATCTCGAACAGTAATGGCACGGAAGATATAGATAACAAGCAATATTTTGGTGAAAAGAGAAAACCTAGAAGGATTAATTCTGCTTCTCCATTCAAGAGACCCCGAATTTCCAAATTTGTCACGCCTCTTCATAAAATTGATTCATCTGTTCCTAATGGTAAACTGTCAAGCTCTCAAGATAACCTCTTGCTTGATGAAACCTTTCTTCTGACACTCTAAGGAACATATCTTCATTAGGTTTGTCCAGACTTGCGCCAAAAGAATCCTGCAGCAAAGGAAGAGTTTCCATGCGATATCCATTTCAGGTTCCTCGAGTGTACATTAAGGAATATATTTCACAGCCTTCATGTATCCAAAAGAAGGTATGATATACATCCAGAGTATTTTTTCTTTTACTAATATCTTCTTCCTATAGCAATTAATTCTTACAACAATGTAACATGACTTCAGTTGGAGAATTTGCCATTCAGTGTCCAAAAAATGAACCCAACTGCTGCTGGAAATTACGCATTTCATACCGAACCAGTTTCAGATTGCATTGGACCAGAAGCTTTCATCCAGATGCTGTCTCAGTCTGGAGCTTCCCCGCAATATTTAACTAAAGAGTAATGTTGTAGTCTTTATTTTGAACGTTGTTGAACTTATTTGTATGCTGTACATATTCAGAATTATTTTTAGGTATAATGTCCTGGAAGATGATTTTTGATGTTTCAGTATTTTGTGCTGCCATCTGGAGAGAAGTCCTATACATAGACTAATTGGCAACGATTAGATAAATTTGTTTGTGCTCAAAACTTGCGGTGTAATAAAATCGATTGATTACTATATTCATTGAATAACTTTTCTTGATGGGTTTCTATCTATTATAACTTTCTTTGCCTTCTCATTAATCCTCCGGCCATCTTATTATTTGATTATTTTCTCCACCATAACTATAGGTGGGTTTCAAATCATTATAAGTGGATTGTCTGGAAACTTGCATCTTATGAGAGATGCTTTCCTGCCAAGTTCTCTGGAAAACTATTGACAGTCTCTAATGTGCTTGAAGAATTAAAGTATAGGTACCTAAGATTCACACTGCTATTCTCTGTGGCTAGAGCTTCAAGAATGTATTGAAAAATTCTTCATACCCCCTTGCAGGTATGAGAGAGAAGTAAATCATGGCCATCGATCTGCAATCAAGAAAATTTTAGATGGAGATGTGCCGCCTTCTTCGATGATGGTACTGTGCATTTCGTCTGTTGGTGAAAATTGGGACCCTAAGATTGAACCTCAATCTGTTTTGTCAGAAGGCGATGGCAATGCAACAGTTGCAAAAATCGAATTAACTGACGGGTGGTGAGAAACTCTTCACATTAATGCTTTTGCTACAAAATTGATGTCCAACATCTAACTCGTAATTTATATAGGTATTCGGTGAAAGCTCTACTTGATGAACTGCTATCTAAGAAACTTGCTGCTGGGAAGTTGTTTCTGGGACAAAAGCTCAGGGTACAACGTATTATTTTTACAATTAGATTTTTCTTTGAGGATTTTCAGCATTTCCTACCGCTTACAGTTTCTGTTGTCATCTGAAGATCTGGGGAGCTAAATTATGTGGCTGGGTTGGGCCCATTTCACCTCTTGAGGTTACTGACTGGTTCCAATTTTCAGCTTATTCTGGCTTGTCATTCTTTTTTAATATAGGTGTTTATTAAGTTGTTTTAAATTTGGTTTCAGGTATCACAAACAACTAGTATAATATTGCATATAAATGGAACATACAGATGTCATTGGGCTGAACGATTAGGATTCTGTAAGTTCTTGCCATGCTAAAATGCATTTTTTCATAAATGAAATAATATCTTTCTGCAGCATATTTGTTGTTTCTTCTGGCTCAGGCCTTGGCTTACCATGTGCGCAGGTAAAAGTGCCAGTGTTCCTTTAGCATTTAAATGCATAAAGGGTTCTGGAGGATCTGTTCCTAGTACTTTAATTGGGGTTGAAAGGATATATCCAATTCTTTACAGGGAAAGGTAATCCTGATGATCATTTAACTATTATATGCCTGCTATGTTTTAGGGTCTGACAAGAATAATATTCATCCAGGCTTAGTAATGGGGACTTTATTGTGAGGTCCGCGAGGATGGAAGCTAAAGTGCAGCAATCATATAATCAGAGGTGATGCCCTACTTGCAAATGCAAACTGACCATAGATTGCTAACATTTCCGAGATGCATATTCAGTTTTGGATTGTACCATGTGACTACACTCGATATCATTATCCCGTTTCTTCTATTAGTTCTTGCTTTGTTATATATGTTTTCTTGTTGCTTCAATATTTTTATTTTTATGATTTTAGAAATTTGTGCAAATTTCCATTTTTACACCCGAAAATTGGTCCTTAATCTGATCGAACAATTATATAAAGTATCATAAGTAAGAAGAAACACATATATGTTTTCTTGGATTCATTCTTTTTTTTTTTTCCTTGAATGTGAATATGATGTGGAATATGGCTAGCTGCAGAGTAAAACCTGTTATGTCAAAAACTATGAAGCATGTATATGGACAAGTACGCATAATTTTTCAGAAAAATAGGACATGGGCTTGTAGATAGATATTCTTTAAATTACAGTTATATTTTTCATCTTTAGTTTTATACTAAATAATTTTTCAATAAAATTATACTCTTTCTTAGCTTTGATAGTGAAGTTAGCAAATAAAATCTTTTGAACTTGAGGAGTATCTATTTGTTTATTAAGATAACTTTAAGTTGTACTTTGTATAACTAGTGCCAATCAAATAAATGTATATATCAATAAGTGGTGCATATGATAAATACGAAACAATTTGACATAAAGTTCTTTCAATTTTTCTCTCATTATTGACTTATATTATCAAATGTTTTAACAGTTATATTTTTTTCCTACTTTTATATTTCAAAGTATTAAAAATGCACTGCTGCGTCCTTGATGTGTCTGGATAGACTGTCTCCTTGCACATTAAAATTTGAAACATACAGGACAAGCTGCGTGACAAGTAAAATTTTAAAAACATAATATTAGGACATGCCATGTGGCACATTATACACAACTACATGTATCTCAACGTGTCCAAGATGTATTGGTATTCGATGTATTTGAAACCGACACTCCTATCTGTGCTTCATAGGCTTCTGTGGAGCCTATTAATGTCATTATGGATGTTTGAGAAGATCATCGTGTTGCTTCACATGGAGTTCATCATGTATTCTTTATTCTGTCTCTCATTGTGCATTGAGATGTTTTAAATTTTAAGTTAATTAAACTATGAAATATATGGAACTATAGTAGGAATAGGGTAATAATGGAGTCACAAAAAAATATTTTGCCATATAGTGATTGTTTTAGAAGGATGATTTGAAGAGGATGTAATTTGTCCTACTAAAGCGGAATGGATGATTGGAGAAGTACTATATGTATTCTATGTGACAGGAAGATAACATAAAAGTTGGAATGCAAGGTCTGATAGAGGTTTATTTTATGGTCCCAAGTGTTGGGTCGTTAATGGGCAAAACGTTAAAAAATGAATGTAGCAAGAATTAGAATATTATGGTAAACCTGTAGCCATACAAGATCGAATAAAATAAGAAGCAAGAATGTATGCCAACAAAAAGGATAAACTAAAGAAGGATGACTTAGGTTTTTGGAGTATATTTTTGCATAGATGAATTGATATTCACATTTATAAGAGCAATATGATCCGTTAGAACAGGTTAGACTTGTTAAGAAGAAAAATGTGGACTAAAATTATATAGCTTTATGTGATTGCAGATGTATAATTTTATTGGATCTTCTATATGTGGGCAATGGACCAAAGTTGCGTGAAATGATTCATGTGATTCCAAAATTGTGGGAAAAAGGTTTGGATTGCTGTTGTAAAGATTTAAAATATGAATTGAGGAGAATTTTGGGTGGTACTAGAATAACAACATTATTCGACTGTCAAAAGTTTTTCCAATCCTCTGTTTTAAATGTAAATTCTTGTGGTTAAATAGAATGGGGGTATGGAGTGGTGGTTGTTTGTGGCAACAAATCAAGTGACAGGACTAGAAGGATGAATATCATTTTAAGATAACAGATTCTAAAAGAGAAATAAAATCATGTTTGGCACTTTTACTACTGAGAGAATGACATCAATGCGTGATAAAGATAAGAAATAATGCCTATCATATATGATTTGCTAACTTGCAGAGAAAAAGCTTGTGCTGCTAATGACAAAAAAAGAAGAGGCAAATATAACTTGAACTTGTTATCAAACTAAAAATATCCCAAACAGGTGTATCCACAAATCCCCTCCCCAAGAAATAAACCCTTTTCACATTTGGTGGTATGGAAAGGGTCGTAAGGTATTTAAGGTTCTGGAAAAGTTAGGATAACTATTTTATGAGATGGAAGACATTGTTATCAGTTGATAGCAAACATCAAAAAAGAACTGCTACTTTTAAATTAATGTAGCTATAGAACTCTACTTGATTCTTTATCTCTTCTTTGCGTCTAGGCGATCTGTTGTCGCAGAAGGGATTATGTCTGAGTTCCAAAAGGAAAAAGAAGTTTCTGTTGGTGATGACGACCATGATAATGATGAAGGAGCCAAACTCTTGAAGTTACTTGAGACAGCTGCTGAACCAGAATTACTAATGGCTGGGATGAGCTCAAAACAATTAACCTCTTTTACTTCTTATAAAGCTAAACTAGAGGTATGGAGAGACTTGTTTCTTTACTTACTGTTACAATCTTCAGCAGGAGTTCTGTTCATGATGTCCTCTTTATGCTAGGAAATGAGGCAGCTGGATATGCAAAAATCTATTGAGAGAGCTCTGGAAGCATCTGGCCTAAATGAGAGAGAGGTCACTCCATTTATGCGGGTTAGAGTTGTCGGGTTGACTAATAAATGTCATCAACGAAAATGCTACCCAGGCAACGGCTTAATAACTATATGGAACCCAACTGAGAAACAGGTGAATTCAATTGTGGCCCATATTCTACTGACTTGTATGCATATACGCGAATATCGAGTTTCTGGTCAAACTTCTTGCTTTCTTTTCTAATTACTTGCTTCTTGATACATCTTTGGGATAATTTCCTGCTGTCTTTGACAGAAACTAGACCTGATCGAGGGACGGGCATATGCTGTTGGAGGTCTTTTACCATGTAGCTCCTATTCAGGCACCCTTTACTTGAAAGCAAGAGGTTCAACTACCAATTGGCTGCCTTTGTCTCCTTCAATAATTGAAAAATATGAGTAAGTTAATCTGTTAGACTTAGATCTCTGTGTGCTTGAGAGTGAAATAGATTGAATGGACGACAAGTTTTCTTTGCAGGCCTTTCTTCACTCCACGATCATCAATTACAATATCAAATCTGGGTGAAGTTCCTCTCTCCAGGTGGGCGTTCTCCTAATGTCTTGGAATTGGTTCTGCTTCTATCATAAATTTAAGGTTTTTACTACTGTTTCTTGCACAAATTTTGTTCAGTGAATTCGATATAGCTGCTTTCGTTGTTTATGTGGGAGAGGTGTATACAGAAGCTCATCAAAAGAAGCAGTGGGTGTTTGTGACGGATGAATCGGCATCTGAATTGTTTTTCAGGGAATCATCAGATACATTGTTGGCCATAAGCTTCTACTTGCCTGACATAGAGTGTGATTCATTTGCGCCAGTAAACTATAATGTTGCAGGATCTGTGGTAAGCACTTAAAAGTTCACGACACATCATCGTTAACTTGTTCATGCAGTTTTGTTGAAATATATATATTACGGGTTTGTTTGAGCCCCATTTTTATTGACAATGGATTTTGTAATAGTGATTTTTTTGGAGAATATGTGGTTAAAAAGTAGGAAAAAATCTTGGGTTACATGTAAAATTATTTTATTAGAATGTGGTAGAAAATGAGTTTTTAAAGAATGGGGGATCAAACAAGGGGGTTACATTTTCAGTTGGTTGATCTTTCAATTTTGTCTTCTGATACCAAATTCGGGAAGTCCGTTGATAGGATCGAATAGACTACGAGCAATATTTGATTATGATATAGCTTTGATTTTATTATCGCCGGTAATAAATTCCTGCATAACCAGAAAGAACATAGATTAGACCACACAGTCATCCGTATTTTACTCTACCTCACTTAATAACTTTCTCAAAGTTTATTTTCCACGCATTGAAACCATTTTTCTCAAGAACGTTGTTTGCAGTAATAGTCTTTTATTTGTTTAAGAAATTGAATTCCAGAAGATTCTACCAGTTCAACAAAATTCAAGAATATGCTATAGATTGGTTTCTGATAACATCACTAGTAAATCATAAGGATCATATCTTCCATTAATTTATGTGGAAATATCACTTCAGCCGATCTTTCCAGGTTGTATTTCGTAATGTCATCAAAAGACCTAAAGACCAAGTGAATAACCTGTGGGTGGCAGAAGCAACCGAAAATTCAGATTATTCTGTAAGTTATGATCATGCGGGTTACAACCACTTGAAGGACGCTGCTACATCAATGTTAAAATGGGCTAAGACTTCAAGCTCGGTATGCCTCATAAGACTTGATATGCTATTAAAATTGTCAATTTTTCCATGTGAACCAAATGCTTTTCCTTTTTGTTAATGCAGATAATAGAGAAGCTCAAGGAAGATATTCTATCTATTGTAAGAAATTCTGAAGTCGGAAATTGTTGAAAGAACCTATTTAAGCCCAGAAACACGTGAGTTTCTTTGTACTTCAGGATTTTCATTAATTTGTCCAGTTACCAAGTTCTTATCGTTTTGCCATGAAATGGGATAACATTGAGTAACAAAGGAACCTGACAGAATATAAAGAGAAACAGACAAGGATTGAAGTCAATTTCACATAAACAAGAGACAAGCTTGTGTTGTTCAGCTCTTTTTGTGGAAACTGTTATATAATCTTTCTATTATATGCTGATTTGGATGCAATATTTTGCAGACATCTTAATATCACATCGGTTGGGGTTGAAGTCCATATCAACAGGTTAATGACAGAATTAAACCTTTCCTTTCAGCAGTGTTGTCCACTGATAGTTCTGTTTACTTGACATTGTCAGTTCAGACTTCAGATGACCCAAATGACTATCTCGCTGCATGAAGGAACCCAAATTTCAGAGGGCCACTGTGATTTCAATATTTGGATTATTTTATGAACTGGTCGACTCAGTTGGCCTGCATTACATGGCTTTGTATAGTTATTTTCGGTACATACTGCTCTATAGGGTGGGGGAAAAAGTACTCCTATTCTGTGTTAGTATACAAGTGAAATCAAGTATTGCAGTTCTTGGGAAATAGAATATTTCATTAAACTGGCTCTATTAAATTCGGTAAATGTGGTAGCAAGCTTGTGCGTGCCAGATTTTGTTGAATTTTGATGGTAACATGAACATAAGCCACTTCCACGTCTTTTGTTGTAATATGAATGGGTCAAGGTTGCAAAATTGGTGCCAATGTCTTCAGTTTATTTATAATGCATGTCATGACAGATTTAGCTCGTGTTTGGTTTATTTAAAGAAGTAGATAAATAACACGAGAGATCGTTGAACTTTATATCTAGTTGCAATTGGTTATTGAACACCAATTAGAATAACCAAACCTTAAAATCGTACATTTCACCTAAACAATAATGATTATACTTTCTTATATATGTAAACCTATAAAGAGTTGGCAACTAATAAAAAAAAAAAGGGATCCAAAACTCAGATCTTTAGGGTTTGTTTTCTTTGTTGTTTTTAGGTCATTTTCAATTTTTAGTTTTCAAAAATATTGACGACTAGATTTTGCCAATAGTGGGATAACTTAGATGGGGGGAGTCGCGAATTTTTTGAGGGTCATGAGTTCGATTCCATCACCGGAATTCAATACAAAGGATTTTTTTTTTTTTTATATGCACAGTACCAAAAGTGTTTTAAGCATTCGCTCGTCGAACACTGATCTCAAAATACCATGTAAACATTCAACTATCAAAAGCGTTTAGCTTTTAGACATACCATTTCACTGTTCATTCGGCCTGCGGATGCTCATCTCAAAACTTTTCTCCGCGCTCGGAGAGATTGCTCTCCGTGCTGCATAGAGAGCAATCTATTTAGCATATCGTATTGCGGGGGCAACCAATCTATTTAGCATTCATGGCAAACCAACAGTAAATTAAACCCACAAGACTATGTTGTCGCTCCACTCCACTTCGACATTTGTCATTTTGATCCGTAACTTTGTGTTTCATTCTATATGAGCCACATATACAACCATCATGAGAAAAAATGTCTAAATTTCTATTAACAATCCTATACACTCGGTTGAATGCAGGGTAGCTCTTGAAATATGATGAGACATGCTTCATTTACAGGATACCGAGGTTATAAAAAAAAGATTCTTAAAATTTCAAAGTAAACGCGTTCTCTGATTTTCTGTTTTGAAAAACAATTTTCCAAAATAACAAAAATAACATATTTTCAACCATTTAAAAAAATAGACACTCAAAACACAAAACTGAAAATAAATTCAAAACTCAAAACTAAAAATTGAAATACGAAGAGAATACCCCCTTAACTTTCCAAATTCAAGCAGTAGTTAGCTCAATTTAAAATGAGAAAAAAAATTATAATTTATCTAATATCACAAGAAAAATCCAAGATTAGACATCCACTTGATATACAAATCAAGTGAAACAAGGAAAATCCAACATAATTCCTTCTCAAAACCAAAATCCAGTAAATGAGACATTTAAAGCGATTTAAGAAATATGATTCTACTTGCCTGTCCCAAATAAACTAGAATTGTAGTTTTGTAATTGTAATATGACTGTTAGAATTCCACATCGATTAAAAATTGGAATTCCATTCTTTTATGATCGTAGAAATAGACGCTTCTCCTTAATATTTCATTTATTCCATGCTTGAGATAGTCATGGATTGTCTTGGGATTCTTTGTAGTCTCATCCAATATTAGTAATTTGGGCGTGGTTGGAGGTTTGGTGTTACACCCCGATCATTTATAGTCAAAGTCAAAGAATTATTTAGTCAAAGCCAAAAGTTCAACTAGTCAAAGTCAATTAGGGACTTAAAGGAAATAAATCATTTTATTGTGGTTTATTTTATAATTGACAATAATTGAGGGTTTAAGATGGATTAAATTTAAAGTTGGGAATATACTTACCTATCATTGGAAGTTATATTACCAATGTTATATCAATTGAAAGATGGGGACTCCCTTTGCAAATATGGGATAGTGGAGTACAAGTGTCATCTTTTTAAA
>CAIGRO010117456.1:0-15387 GCA_903798355.1 Fraxinus baroniana | reverse complement strand
AATTCTCGTGAGAACGATACTCAAAATTCTAGGATTTCCATTTTATTAATTGTTAACGAATCTTGCACTTGCGATAATTTAAATCCGAATATATTTTCGTGAACATACACTTAGATTTATTCTTGTATAAAACACATTTAATTAATCATCCCTTCTTAAAGAAAACATGAACAATTTTACTCAAGAATTGAAGGCTGCCACCCTTGGAACCTCAACTGGAAAATCATTAATTTCATCCATCCAAGGATTCTTCTCCTTACTCGGATCAACCGTCCTCAATGCACGCCACACTGCACTGTTACATTTAAACCCTGATCCGAATGCAATTTGCCATGTTCTATCTCCTCGTCTAATCCTGCCTTTGGCCTCTGAATAGGCCAATTCATACCACAATGAACTGCTAGAAGTATTTCCAAACCTATAAAGTGTCATTCTTGATGGCTCTATATGCCACGCGGACAGTTCGAGATTCTTCTCCAGTTCATCCAACACCGCTCTTCCTCCTGCATGAATGCAAAAATGCTCGAATGCGAGCTTAAAATCTGGTGTGTACGGCCTAATCTTCATTTTCAACACTTTCCGAGCCACTACGGCTATGAAAAACAATAGTTGTTCCGACATGGGAAGGACTAATGGTCCTAAGGTTGTGATGTTTGTTTTTAAGGCCTCTCCTGCAACTGCCATGAGATCTTTGGACAATGCCACCCCTACTTGTTTTGTATCGTCTTCTTCTTGGAATACGCAGCCATAGCTTTTTTCTTCTGCACCTTTGTGCGTGCGAACGGTGTGGACGAACTTATATTTTGCACTTCGACGATCAGATGACTTGTTGGAGAGGAGGATGGCCGCACCACCCATCCGGAATAGGCAATTTGTGAGGAGCATTGATCGATTGTTGCCAAAATACCAGTTGAGTGTAATGTTCTCCGTGCTCACTACGAGTGCATAGGAGTTGGGATGCACCTATTACATACACAGAGGAAGAGAAAAAACTAAGAAATCTTGTTGACAATAGTGTCGGTCCAATACTATATATCGAGCATATTAAAGAAAATTAACTATATTTCGTCCAAAGACGAAACCTTTAGATTGTTACACTCCAATGTATCCTAAAGATAAATTGAGGTTCAATCACATCTAATACTGCATATCAAACATGTCGTGAATTAAAACAAAAAAAAACAGAAAAAAAAAAAACCTGTAGAAGTTGTTTGGCAAGATCAATAGAAATCAATCCAGCACTGCACCCCATCCCACCAAGATTATAGCTCAAAATATTGCCCCTAAGCTTGTAATGATTCACTATCATAGAAGAAAGTGATGGAGTTGGATTAAACAAACTGCAGTTCACCACAAGAATCCCAATATCATTAGCCTTTACCCCTGTCTTAGCAAAAAGATCATCAATTGCACCATACATAACCATTTCAGCCTCCCTTCGAGCTTCAGCCATACAAAGATTTGCAGGGACACGTAAAATGGATTCTGGGACATATGACTTCTGTCCTATTCCCGATCGTTCCAAGACTTTCATCTGAAAAGCCAAATTTTCTTCGGTAAATATTCCGGCCTGTCTTGATCTCTCCATGAAAATTTCTTTACTGCACATGACCTCTGGTTTAGGCTTGTAACACGCGAAATCCACCAAGTAGACGTTCCTCGGCCTTGACATGAAATAAAGTGCGCCCAAGAAAACCATTAGAACAGAACACACTACTACAGGGACAAGATTGAATTTCAGCTGGTTCCCTAGGAGGACTAAATCTTCAACAGAAAAAGTCGAAAAATGTGCGGAAACTATCCCAAGTAGAGGGACTAACAAAAGATACATAACATGTGAGATTAAGTAATGGTAACCAAGTTTCACATATTTGAGGTTAACAGAAAGGAGAAAGTTGGGGAGATTATTCCCTTTCCCTTTCCTTTCAAGATTAGCCTCGAGCGATATCTTTCCTGTTTCAGGATTCGCCTTCTGCTCATTCCCCATTGCTTGTGACAGAATTTGAACACAACCCAACACTAGAAAAAATCTCTACAAACTAAACAAGGAAGAATTTCGATGAAAAATGAATCCGGCCGGGCTTTAACTGGCTAGAGAATGCAAAATGTGATAGTAAATGTAGTTTAAACTATAAGGGGGATTCAATAATTTGGCTTGAAAAAGAAAAAAAATTCGTGCTTAATTTGTAGAATCTTGCATGGAATCAGAAAGAGACAGGGTTTCTTGCAGAATTGGATACGAATTGGTATAAGAATATAAAGAAATGAACTGTCGTGGGTGGGTAGGGTAGGGTATAGTAGAGGGAGGGGTGCAACGACCTCTACCCTAACGTACTTTTAATTATAATCCCGCCTCGCATTGAATTTCCCAGATGTGTTTTAGCAGGAGTATGTGTAAACGATTTGTATACTGTTTCGCCTATGTTTGGCCAACTAATATCCATTTTGCTATTAAGATCACCTCCTTCAATAGATGTAGCAATTTGGTAAAATTTTTGTTTGCTAAAAAGCTGATTAAATTTTATTATTAAATGCACGTATTGAATTTACAACTTTTATCCAATATAACTACACATTTCATGAGATTCATTAGCTTTTATCAACTTTTAACATGACACATCCCACGGTGACAAATCAAGCAAAAATGACGAAAAATAAATTAAGTATTTAGTGTTAACAATTTGATCTAAAAGTTTAAACTATAAAAAAGGACCGGATGTACCGACTTAATCTCGTTTTTAACAAGCCCCTTTACATACACCAAATTCATTTTCTGATTAAAGGCCCAACAAATGTATAAATTTTGGATAAATGAATGAAGAGTTTCGAATTCATATATGCCCCTGTTTGACCAATTTTGAGTAGAAAAGAATTTTTAGAATAGTGATTGATGTAAGAATGTGTGGTGGAAAAGTAATGAATTTTTTTTGATTTGTGTGTAATATTATTTTATTAGGAGAATATGTGGTTGAAATGAAAAATGAAAATGAAAATGAAAATGAGAATGAGAAATTAATGTGTGTCAAACGGGGGCGATTCGTATTAATCAATATTGTTGTAAAACAGGGAATGTTGTTTGAACATTATTGGTTATGGTGTATTTTCCTTAATTAAACATATGGAACTTACTGTTGGCGACTAATGATATTACCGTGCAATAATTTGGGTAGAATAACGGCTTGCAAAAATGAACGAAATAAAATGATAATGGTCGAGGCAAAAGTTTGACTCTTTCTCTTTAAGACTATAATGCCCCGCACTGGTGCTGACGATATTCCAGCACTCATTTTCCAAGATACAACGATCTCAATTTGTAATAGTAGCACTCCAAATTACAAAATCCGGTGAACCTACTAACGTTTTTGATCTCTCTAAAATTGGAATACTAAAATGCACGAAAATAACTTTCGAGACCAAAATGCAAAATATGGAATAATGCTAGGATGAAGGAATATAATTTGCAAGAGAGAAAAATTAGATTGATTTTGGAATGAATAAAATCTGGGATATGGGGACCTTTATATAGAAGTAAAATACTATCAAATTTACTTGGCTAATCAGTGAAAGCGGTATATTGAACCGTCAACCGTTGGTGTAAACTAAGACATTAGTATCAACACAATAACATTCCTAACATTTTTAAGACGTTCTCACTGTTAGGTTCATTTTGGCTCTAAACAACTCTTGGATTTCACAAGTGTTTTAGAAAATTCAAGCCTTTGAAACATTCTCATAGAAGCGGCCACACTTCACATTTGTATATGTAATCTTCTATTAAGAGTACCTGCCATACCCCCACTTAGATAGTCCAAGATATAGAAATCGTTTAAAAGTATAACTTAACCTAAAACTTTCTTATCTTAGGAATGTGTAGGAATTAACTCTAAACTACTTCTTTGAATCTTCATAACTCAGTTATCCCATTAAACCACGATTTTGGATCTCCGGTCAGTAAAGTTAAGTTACCATTACAAAGATTCTTATGTAGTAGGTTTTAAGATAATTCCCCTTGATAGATAGTATAATTGATCTCTTGATAAGCCTTTGGTAAGCAAATCCACGAGATTTTTTTAGACTTTTACATAATTTATGGAAATAACACCATTTGAGATCAACTGCTTAATTATATTATGTCTTCGACGAATATGTCGAAACTTACCATTATACATACTACTTTATACTCTACCGATAGCAGAGTGACTATCACAATGCATACTAATTGCAGGCATATGTTTAGGCCAACATGGAATATCCTCTAAGAAATTACGAAGTTATTTTGCTTCATCTCCAACTTTATCTAAAGCTATGAACTCAGATTCCATCGTGGATAGAGCTATACGTGTTTGTTTAGAAGATTTTCAAGATACGGCCGCACCATCAATAGCAAAAATATACCTACTAGTGGATTTTGAGTCTTTTGTATCTGATATCCAATTAGCATCACTATATCCTTCTAATACAGCTGGATATCTAGTATAATGTAATCTAAAATTTGAGGTGTATCGTAGATATCTAAGAACTCATACTAGTGCCTTCCAATGATCATTATTAGGTTACTTGTAAATGCTAATCGTGTTTACTGCATATGTAATATCTGGATCTGTGCAGTTTGTAATATACATTAAATTGCCTATTACCCGAGAGTAATTGAGATACGAGTTGGGCTTTATGTTTGGCCAAATGTAGACTTAAGTCTACCAAAGTTTTAACTGGACTTTCATCATATATATGAAACTTATTAAGTACAGCCTCAATATAGTGAGATTCTGATAGAACAAGTCCCTCAGATATTTTAAGAATTTTAATTCCTAAAATCACATCTACAATAAACATATCTTTCATATCAAAATATTTTGTCAATATTTTCTTGGTAGTTGTTATGATATCACAATTAATGTCATCAACATATAGACATACGATTACATATGTATTAGGTGTGGTTTTATTATAAACACATTTATCACACTAGTTAATCTTAAAATCATTTGATAACATAGTTTTGTCAAATTTTGCATGCCATTATTTTGGTGCTTGCTTTAGTCCGTATAACGATTTAACAAGCATACACACATTTTTCTCCTATCCAAGAGCAATAAACTCATCGGGTTGTTCCATGTAAATTTTTTCTTCTAGCTCACTATTTAAAAAAAAAAAAAACTATTTTGACGTCCATCTGATGGATTTCCAAATTATGCAATGCTGCGATTGCGATTAATACTCTAATTGATGCTATCCTTGTCTCGAGTGAGTATGTATCGAAAAAATCAAGGTCTTCTTTTTGTTTGAATCTTTTAGCTACCAATCTGGCCTTATATTTATCAACTTATCCATCAGTCTTTAATTTACTTTTGAAAATTCATTTACAACCTAACTGTTTATTATCATGTGGGAGATCCACCCATCTCCTAGGTATGATTCTACATAATAGAATCAATTTCAAAAGTGATAGCCTCTTTTCAGAATGGAGTTTCTGGACTAGACATTGCATCATTAATGTTCTAGGTTCATTTTCTAACAGATAAATTAAAAAATCTGGACCAAAAGATGTAGATGTTTTGATCATTTTGCTACTTTTTGGTTTTTCATCACTTTGATGATTACCAATTACAGTATCATAAGTTCATTTTTACGAACTTATCTCTTTCATATATTTACAAGGAAAATTGTTCTAAAAAAATACAGCATTCCTATATTCAATGATACTATTTTCATGTACATCAAGAATATTTGACTTTTGTATGATGAACCGATAAGCACTACTATTATATTCAGTGAATATGCCATCGATGGTTTTAGGCCCTATTCTAACTTGTTTAGACTTTAGTATTTCTACCTTAACCAACTACCCCCACACTTTTAAGTATTTGTACAAAGGTTTATGACCTTTTCATAATTCAAAAGAAGTTGCGTTACTACTTTTGTGTGGTAATTTATTTAGAATGTGGTTCGTTGAGAGAATTGCTTCTGCCCACAAATTTCGAGGTAAACCAGAACTAATCAACATAGTGTTCATCATTTCTTTCAGAGTACGATTTTTGCTTTCTGCAATATTGTTCGATTGAGGTGAATAAGCAATTGTAATTTGATGAATAATCCTAGAATCTGAGCAAAATTCTTCAAATAGTGCTACATATTTCCCACCTCTGTCACTACAAACAACTTGTATTCATTTGCTTAGTTTATTCTCAATCTCATTCTTGTACTATTTAAGTGTTTCTAAGTCCTTAATCTTTACTCCTTTGCAAATAGATATAACAACATCTTGTGCAATAATCTATAAAATTAATAAAATACTTTTTATCTCCTCTAGTTTGCACAAACTTTAAATTACAAATATCATTGTTAATTAGTTCTAGAGGATTCGAATTCCTTTCAACTAAATGAAACGGTGTTTTGGCTAATTTAGCCGCGACACATGTTTTGTACTGATGATTTTGATCGAATGAAATAGAAGGTAATAAATCTAGATTTACTAACTACATAAAGTATTAACATTAACATGTCATAGCCTATCATGTCATAAGTTAGAAGACTCATTTAGAAGACTCAATCAAGTAAGTAAAATATTTATTTTTATTAGTATCAAAATTATGAAGTATAAGCATTACATTCATTTTGAATAACTCATTGGCTAAGTACTCATTGCCCACAAACATGCCATTTTTTGTAAGTACAAACTTCTCAGACTCAAATACTAGCGTAAACCCATTTTTGCTTAACAAAGCTCCAGATACCAAGTTTTTGTGAATATCAGGAATATGCAGCACATCGATGAGTGTTACTTCTTTTCCCGATATCATTTTCAGCACTACTTTACCTAGAACAACAACTTTTGATGTTGTCGAGTTGTGCATGAATAGTTGTCGTCCATTGATAGGAGTGTAAGATCAAAACATCTCCTTATCAGCACAAACGTGACAAGTAGCGCCAGTATCTACGAACCATTCTCTCGAATAGTCCACCATGTTTGTTTCAAATACAACATCTGAGAGCATTAGTTCTGACACACCGTTAGAAAATTTGTTTTCCTCGATCAAGTGTACTCGGTCCTTTTTGTTTTGTTTTTTCTGTTAGCAGTCATTTACAATATGATCGGGCTTACCGCAGTTATATCAACCTCCTTTGAATTTCTTGGTCTTATTCTTTTGCTTGTCATTACCCGAGTGCTTCCTTTTCTTGCTAGTATTTAGCTCTACCAAATTGACTTTAACTTCCATTTGCAGCTTTCTAGATTTCTTTTCAAAATTTCGATTATCTTCCTCAATTTTTAATCTTACAATCAGATCTTCAAGTCTCATTTCCCTGTGTTTATATTTCAGACAGTTCTTGAAATCTTTTCACATTTGTGGTAATTTTTCGATAATTGTAGCGACCTAAAATGACTCACAGAGCTTCATACGTTTTGCATGTATATCATGTAAGATGATTTGTAACTCTAAGACTTGATTCATTACTATTTTAGAATCTACCATTTTGAGGTCCAAGAATTTTCCTATAATGAATTTCTTCAATCCAGCATCTTCCGTTTTGTACTTCTTTTTCAATGACTCCCAAAGTAATTTAGCAATCTTGAACGAACTGTATACATTGTATAGTATGTTGTTAAGACAATTGAGGAGGTAGTTCATGTACGAGAAGTCCCTATAACTATAGGCATCAACTGATGTTCGTTTTTTAAGATCAGTTTCCTCCTCTTCAATCGTTGGAGAATCTTCGCTCAATAATTTTGCTAAATTCAGAGTCGTGAGATAAAACAGCATTTTATGTTGCCATCTCTTAAAATCTACTCCCGTGAATTTTTTTGATTTCTCCGCGTGAGTATTGTTAGGGGGTACGACATATGTAATATTACTTGCAATTATTGTCTTAAGATTGTTGGAAAATAATGATATTACCATACAATCATTTGGGCAAAACATCGACGTGCAAAAATGAACGAAATAAAATGATAATGGTCGAGGCAAGAGTTCGACTATTTCTCTTTAAGACGATAATGCTCAACTCTGGTGCTGACGGTATTCCAACACTCGTCTCCCAAGATACAACGATATCAACTTGTAATAGTAGCACTCCAAATTACAAGATTTGACGAACCTACTAACATTTTTTATCTCTCTAAGATTGGAAGACTAAAATGCACAAAAATAACTTTAAAGACCGAAATGTAAAATATCGAATACTGCTGGGATGAAGGAATATAATTTGTAAGAGAGAAAAATTAGAATTGATTTTGGAATGAATAAAATTCAAGGTATGGGGACCTTTATATAGAAGTTGAAAAGTTGTGTCCAAAAAACACAACTGAAAAGTTGCTTTAACAGACACAACCGGTTTGTACATGATATTTAACTGTCAACCGCCAGATTCTAGAAGAAACCACATGTCGCATACAGTAAATTTGAGGAAAATAAATAATATAAACAAATATATTATTATTTTAAATAATAATAAAATGAAATAATTCAAATATTATTTTACCAAAAAATAGGAAAAATTACATAAAACTAGGGGTTTAGTTTGACCTTTTTAAAAATCAGGTATACCTTTTTAAAAATCGGGTTTGAAGTTTATTTTTACAAAATTCAGGTGTTATATTAAAACATAATTTATCAATCCCGTCTCCACCCTAATTTATCATTCCCGTCTCTTCACCTTCTCCGCCTCCCCCTTATCTACCCAGCGACTACCGACTGCCGACGTTCTCCCTCCTCTCCTCCCCTCCCTCCCGTCTCCGCCTAGCGACGTTGCTGTGATAGTAGTGTCGCTCGCGATTGCTAGCGTTGCTATGCCAGTGAGAACATCACCACCATCGCAAATCATAGGACACAGCAAATCAGGGTTCTTTCCTCCATTTTTTCTCTGGTAAGTGCTATGCTGCCCCCAAATTAGCTCTAGATTGTACGTGGCATAGGGGATTTTGTGGAGTTTTCTTGAAATAAAAAATAATTTTCTCGTGAGTTCACTGGTGATTAGCTGGTCAATTACTGAAATCATTCGATATTTGTTTTTTTTTTTTGTTTTAAGGAAGCTTTTGGTTATGCTCTATTGTGGCTGTGATAATAAAGTTGCTGGTTTGGGGGAGGAGGTGGCGGTGGTGGTCGTGGTGGCAATGGTGGTGGGATGTCATGTGGTGGTGGTGGAGTGTGATGCCGGAGATGGTGTAGGGTGCTGGTTGTGTAAGATACTGGCTTTTGTTGGCTGTTGTTGATGGAGGATGTGTGGATTTAATATTTTGGTGGTGGTTTTCTCTTCACTCTGCTTGAGGTTTTGTGGATCTAATATTTTGGTGGTGGTTGGGATCTGGCTGTGGTGGTGCGGCAATATTGTTGGTGCTGGAGATCTTGNCACTCTGCTTGAGGTTTTGTGGATCTAATATTTTGGTGGTGGTTGGGATCTGGCTGTGGTGGTGCGGCAATATTGTTGGTGCTGGAGATCTTGATTGTCATGGTTTTTGTTTGCGGTCGATTGGATATGACGACAATTTTGTTGTTGGTTGTGTACAATGGCTGTGGCTGTAGGGTGGGATGAGATGAGTTGAGGATGGGTGTCTATGACCTATAAAAAAAATTTAATTTGTGGTTGAGAAATAATCTGTGGCCATAAAATTATTGATCTGTGACCAACGAAGTCAATTGTGACCTATATGTTTTTTGATTTGTGACTATAAAATTCTTGATTTGTGACCAACGAAGTCAATTGTGACCTATATGTTTTTTGATCTGTGACCAATGAAGTCAATCGTGACCTAAATGTTTTTAATTTCTGATCTCGAAATAATTTGTGACCAATAATTTGATAAGTTGTGATCTGAAATTAATTTTTAACTAATTAGTAAGATATTTGTGATCAAATTGCGCAATTAAATATTTAATTAATTAATAAAAATTAAAAACCTGATTTTTGCAATTTAAAATTTTAACACCTGATTTTTGCAAATGTCAAAGTTAATACTTGATCCATGATTTTTCCCCAAAACAATATATACCAACTTGGCCCAAACCTAAGACCACGACCCGTGAGCCGACCTTGCCAATTGGAGGCAGCGTGCGTGTGAGCCTCGGTTCAGCCTACTAGCATGTATGTTCTCTCCCTTTCAAAAACTATTGGTATCTGTTGGTGCTCAAATCCAAGTCCCAAATTTGAGCAATATAAAGTGATTTCTATTCTTCTAGTTTTCCTATGTGGAATTGTCATTTTTTCAATTTCCCACCAATTTTGATTCCCAATTTATTTCAACTTCAAATGGTTATCTTTTGCCTTAATTTCTCATTCACCCTAAATTAGTTTTAAGAAAATAAATATATTACATTAATCTACTTGGAGTAGAACACACTCGGTCAAAGAGATCTTTTGTCCAACTAACGTGACCCACTAAAATAACTGATCAAAAGTTGGTCAAACCAACTAATTAAAATCAATTTTTTCCAACACTTACCGAAACCAAACAAGTTGAGATCTGTTATTCCATTTTTGCCGTCTAACTTATTGTCCATTCAATTAATTATTAACACATTATTTTTAAATTAACATGTCATCTCAAATTTACCCTCATTAACTTCACCACTAACCCACCAATTGATGACATGTTAATTTTATATGATGTATCAATAATTAATTAGACGTATAACAAAAGTTGGACATCAATTCTCAACTCAAGCAAAATCGAACCAGTAATAACAAATACTAAACAAAAAAATAATTATTTTATGAGTTCTTGGATTATTACTTGGATCAATCCTAATTTTTTTTAGTTGAATTGACCACTTTTATTCTATTTTGAAAACAATGTCAAATATTAGCCACTCGCATAATTTTCATAAATATTTAACAACACAATTAAACTCTTTAATTTCTTTTCTTTTTTCTTCAACTACACTTTTCTTTTATTTCTTTAAAAATGTCTCAAATAAAAATCTATACGCAAGCCCCGTCTACATATATGTAGAAATACACATTTACATAATAGTAACATATAATATTCTTGGACTGCTAAATTGCCATTTCTTAAAAGAGTTCTGAAATTTTGTAATAAATTACTGGGTTCACGGACTCCTTGAATTTTTTTAAATGACCCTTAATTTTAAGGATATTTTTGTAAGTTGCCATTTCTTAAAACAGTTCTGACATTTTGTAATAAATTACTGTGTTCATGTACTGCTCGAATTGGCCCACAAGTTTTACGAACCCAATGGTCAAGCCCATGTCTAGCCCGCTACATATAGCTACCCTAGACGGCTAGACCGTGAGATCTGTAACACTTTTTTCTCGCTCTAGTATTGGACTAAATAGACGAAAATTATATAAGAATAGAATTCGAGGAATTTGAAAGGAAAAATATAGAAACCTGTGGGGGCTAGGGGATGCAAGTTGGGAGGTGATTTGGTAAAATTTGATACACATATTTAAGACATTTGAATGTATTTTAGTACTTTGGGAAGAAAAGATTTGGCCACATTAAATTCGATTAATTCAAGGTAAAGTTAGACGCAATATAGTACACCCCCCGCCCCCCCCAATTAGCAATATTTCAAAGTTACATTAAATTCAACAGTCTATCCTCATATGTAGATATTTATAGTCTTAAAGACAGCACTAATTCAATTTAATTATCTCATTCGTGTGATATTGAGAGCGTGTTTAGAACTGTTTTGTATTTTTTTTTTTTAGTTATAAATAGATAGAAATGAAAAGTGAATGGTACTTGTAAAACCCTTGAAAATGTATGTATAAAAAAATACCTAATTATAAATAATTTATAAATACGTCCAAAGATAGGCTATATTTGATGAAAATATGTGAAGAGACTCGTTCAATTGGTAATGGTTTAAATTTTTTGGCGAGATTGTTCAATAACTTCATCATGAAAATAGAATATAGATAAAATTTTAGTGAGTAGTGACCTAACTTGTAGGATCCGTTTGATTGCAAGAGTAGAATTTGGGTGAAAAAAAATGAATTATAGATAATTGAATTACCTAAAATTTGTTTTATTGAGAATTGTCAATTAATTGTGTTTGATTGGTATAATTTTTCACCTGTAAAATGTTGACATTTTAGATATTTTTTTGTTCGTTTGACTTTGTTTTCCATAAAAATTGTTTATTAAAGGATATTTTTTTTTTTTTTACAATTGTCCATAAAACTTGTTTTAATTGTAAAAATAAATAAATAAAAAGGCTGGAAGGCATTTTCCCACCAAAGTGGTGGAAAAACCAATTCCTCAAAAATAAGGAAAAATCAATCACGTGAGGCTTTATTGGAAAACAAATTCCATATAATATTTTACCTATCAAACATGGTCAAAAGTGGAAAGTTGGAAAATATATTCCAAATTCCATGGAAAATGGACATGACCTTATTATCCTCTCCTTTTCTTTTCTATGATAGAATTTGGTTACTATACGTGGAATACGTAAGAAATACAATCCACATGAAATCTCAGTCTTCCTTCTTATTTCGAATTTACTATTCAATTAGTCATCCAATTAGTTCATCTGATTTAAGGAAACTCAAATCTTAGATAATGTCATGTTAGACCTGCAATATCTGCAGTGCATATGGTCAACAAAAATTGTGTGTGTGAGAGAGAGAGAGAGAGAGAGAGTGTGTGTGGGGTTGTACATTTGGAAAGATTGAAGGTCTGACTATTGCAAGTTAGAATTTATAAATATTATTTTATATAAAATAAGAAAATTTATTTGTTCTTCCGAATTTCAAGAATTTTTCATAGTTTGTCGTTAAATTCTTCATATCAAAATTAATAGTAGCGACTACAAAACAAGTCATATTTAATTAACGTCAAATCAGTATGACGTTGTTTATGGAGTCTTTTTATTTTTTATGTAACAATTAATTTTATTTTTTTTTATTTGAATCCACAGATACAACTGTAATGCACTAGCACTGTAGCCGAGAATGGAAGGGCTGCCAGACTTTCAGTGATGGTGAATGGCTCCCAACGTGATATTTTCAATGCTCTAGACTCTAGAGGCGTCCGCCAGGCGATCCTCTGTCTCTCTCCCCGGTGATCTACATACATATTAAAGGATTTCTTCAGCTCATATCTATTGCGGCTTGTGATTTTCGGATGGCCAGCCTCCAAAATATAGAGGTCCTAGATAATTCATTATTATGAGGCTCTCCAACATAATTTTTATTTTCATGTGTAACAATATTTAAATATTTAAATAATTAACACTTTTATATTGAAAAAGAAAACTTTTTACAATTTAAAAAATAGAGTAGTAAAATAAAATTTCTCTCACAACTCGAAAGATTAGATCAATATAAGATTTAACCTTATCACATTTTGAGATGTAAAATTTGTAATCAAACTAATAAAATCAATTTTTCTATCATATTTTTTCAATAGAGTTCATTGTTAATCCATTCAATCTCTCTTATGACATGGTTGATCGAAAATAAGACTTAATCAACTTCAACTTTTGAAAATTTTCTTTCAGCAGAGGTAACTGTGACAGGAATGGCCAATAATAGTCTATAAATTTGTAAAACAACAGTTCATTATTTTAATGTAATCCAACACATATTTGCTCCAATAATTTTTGTAGGTATCACTTTCCTTAAAACTTTCAACTAAGAAAAAATTCTACTCTCATTAATATTAGAAATCATATTATACTTCAAATAATTTTCAAGGTTAATGCAAATACACTTCAAATTATCATCATCAATAGATTTAAGTCCTTTTAAATCAAATAAAAATCCAAAAATATCTTATTGTTTTTCGAAATGGCTTAAATCTATTATGAAGTGATGGTAGAGCTTGATCTACTATATATATGTATGAAATAATTGATTTTAAAAGATTCTTCAGCTGTTTGTGCTATCTCTTCAAAAGAAATCTCATTGAGCTGCTTCTTTATATGTACAATCCGTTTTTCACGAAATATTGGTGCGATTTCTAATTGATGTAGGACAATATATTTGGAGTTTGAAGAAGAGATTGATAGAAAATTGGCTAAATGATTTGTTGCTCCGAAGAAACGGACATAACTTTTAGGTCAGGTGTCACATTTTCACAGATGATTCGACTTGGGTTCTGATTTGTTTTCTCAACCTTGATTTGAATGTCCTCCAATACTTTCCCATACATTGAAATGTCATTTTTTGATGACAATCACTCACATTGAACCTTTGCTATATTCATGCACAAAAATAAATTACAGACTTAATTTGTGTGAAATTCATAATGAAATAATCCTAAAATGTAGTTAAGAAATATACCTGTATGAAATCCCAAATTTCGATTTTTTTCTTTTCATCCACCGAAGGCCAATCTTTACTTACAACAGGCACATGTTCTCGTACTCAAATTTCTTCCACGCTTCTTCAAAATTAATATTCTTTGGTCTAAGAACGGCAATAGTGCGTGCTTTATTCACATATGATTCGACTTGGGTTCTGATTTGTTTTCTCAACCTTGATTTGAATGTCCTCCAATACTTTCCCATACATTGAAATGTCATTTTTTGATGACAATCACTCACATTGAACCTTTGCTGTATTCATGCACAAAAATAAATTATAGACTTAATTTGTGTGAAATTCATAATGAAATAATCCTAAAATGTAGTTAAGAAATATACCTATATGAAATCCCAAATTTCGATTTTTTTTCTTTTCATCCACCGAAGGCCAATCTTTACTTACAACAGGCACATGTTCTCGTACCATTCAATGTTTTTCTTGTCATCCACCGAATGCCAATCTTTACTTACAATACGCACATGTTCTCGTACCATAGCTCCAACTATGCTAGCAAATTTATCTGAATTGTAGCCAACTACTTGCCCATATTCATTAAATTCGAGCTCCATCTTCTGATAATTCTTTTCGGGAATCATTTTTGCTTGGGTTGGACCCTTTTTCTTTTTCAACACATTTGTATTTGATGGTGGCGTGTTTTGCTCATCATTAATTGGAGTAGATATAGTATGTTCTGGTTCGATCGAAGTTCTTAGTCGTTTATTAGTCTCTCGAATTGCAGCAGCAATTGGAACTCTCCATCGTTTAGAACTCTTAGAATTTTGTGTACTTGACTGTACGAATGCAACATGAAAACAAAAGATAAATGTAATTATATTCGGAACTTACTACATATCTTACGTATTATAGGAAAAAACAATTACCACGTCTTTGTCCATCATATGAAGCCTATTTCCACTGTCTATTGGTTCGAAAGATTATCTAGAGACAAAATAAAAATCTGCAACATCAAAAGAAATTAAAGTTAGAGATCTTAACAAATTCTAAACATTATCTATTTCGTCACAATCAAAAAATAACATTTATTGCAAGATAAGATATAATATAAAAAAAAACTCGATCCAAGAACATATTCATTAAAAAAATACCTACACAAAG
>CAIGRO010117451.1:0-30382 GCA_903798355.1 Fraxinus baroniana | reverse complement strand
AGCGGAGGTAGATCTCCCGGACGATTAGGAAGAAGCTGCAGCCGAAATACATGTACCGGAAACCCGAAGGAATGATTGGGATATGTTCCGCGATTACTTGGCACATCAAGTGTAACATGTATTGTCCTCGTACTTGTAATGTGAATATGAAATTTGTGTTCAATTTTCTAGCATCGACCCACGTTAGTAAAAATGGTTGTGTAAAAAATAATTCAAAAACAAAATAATTCAAAAAATAAATAAATTTAAACACGAGTTTCAATCGTTTTTCACGTTAGTAAAAATGGTTGTGTAAAAAACAATTCCAAAAAAAAAAANCGTGAATATGAAATTTGTGTTCAATTTTCTAGCATCGACCCACGTTAGTAAAAATGGTTGTGTAAAAAATAATTCAAAAACAAAATAATTCAAAAAATAAATAAATTTAAACACGAGTTTCAATCGTTTTTCACGTTAGTAAAAATGGTTGTGTAAAAAACAATTCCAAAAAAAAAAAATATTTTGTTTCTATCGTTTTTCACGTTACTGATTGTTTGGTTGTGTAAAAAACTTGAACAAAAAAATAAAAAATAAAAATAGACAACAGTACAATTGAAAGGCAGGACGTGAAAATGGGAAAAGCCATATATTGTGGGACCCAAGTAAAAAATATGGTGTGGAATAGTCAAAGTTTGCAACTCTTCAATAATTGAGTTCTATTGGCACAAGGGCATATCTGGAATTTGGACAAAGAATTTGCATGCCAATTTAACCTTACTGTGCACTTAACGGTATAAAAATCAATTCCCCAAAAAGGTCAAAATCGGCTCCAGATAGCCCCTTAGAATCATAAATAAGCGATGCACCGAATTACTTTCCATTTTTCAAATTTTGACTTGTAAGAGCTATTTTTTTAAAAAGCTCTCTCTCTCTAGGTTAGCCATGACAACATTCCTCACTTCTGGGGCACAAAATATTTTGGGTGGAAAATATTATTGATTTTCATAGTCGGTGGCCAGAGAAAATGCCTGAACACTACATAGAGAAGTGAAACTGGAGGATATGAGTCAGCTTGCGCAATCAGCAAGAAGCAGGCCAAGAAGGACTTCTGACGAGGCAGCAACAGAAGAATTGTCTAGAAGAAGAGTAGTTAGATTTTTGGTTATGTAAAGCTCGTTTCCTTTTATGTTTCATAGCTGCAAAGTAGTTAGAAAATGATTCTTTTATCGTTGTGTATACATAGGACCACAATTGTATACTTTTTACACGATTGAATGAATACAATTTCAAATTTCTCACAAATCATCAATATAAGAATTTTACTCTTCCACATCTAACATGGTATCAAAGCTAGAACTGGTGGAATCCAATTCAGGAAATATGAACCCTCCTATAGACGCAAGCACCAATCCAAATCATAGCCAAAATCAATAGCCAATTGATGGAAGAAATTCAGGTGTTCTTTCCCATGATACAACTCATCCCAGCAGTCCTTACTATATCGGCAGCAATGATGGAAGTGCTGTTATGCTAGTCACTCACGTTTTGGAATCTAATAACTATGACTTCTGAGCTAGTTTAATGAGAAGAGCATTAAGGATCAAAAACAAATTAGGTTTCATAGACGGTACTCTATGTGAGCCAAAGGATCCCAATGATCCACTAATGGAGCACTGGCTGAGGTGCAATGACATTGTCATAACATGGATGCAGAATGCTATGGAAATTGATATAAAGAGCAGCACCATTTATGTTGAGACGGCTCATCTCCTCTGGCTTGACCTTGAGCAGCGATTTTCCCAGCAAAATGCTCCACGAATTTTTGAAGTGAAAAATGATATTACAACATTGATGCAAAACCAAGATTCCGTAAGTGTTTACTTCTCCAAACTCAAAATCCTTTTGGGTGAACTGCTGAACTATGATAACATTCCCAACTGTACATGTGGAGGCTAGAAGATTGCGATTCAAAATTAGCAAAGGGATTGGGTTATGAAGTTCTTAATGAGGCTAAATGAGTCTTACAAGGAAATCAAGGCTCAGATCCTATTGATTAAGCCATTTTCTAGCTTGAATGAGGTGTATTCCTTAATCCAACAAGAAAAGAAAAGGCGAGAAATATCTAATCCAAGTCATGTTAATTCTGATTCCATGGTTTTTCTAAGTAAGAGAAACTTCAGAGAAGGAGGAAACCAGAGTTTTTCATCACAGAAAAAGGACATATATTATTGCACACATTGCAAGATTGCAGGCCACTCTATTGAGAGATGTTTCAAGACAAATACAAACATGCCACTATGCTCGTATTGTTAAATGTCAGGACATGCAATAGATGAATGCTATAAACTTTATGGATTTCTACTAGGGCACATGTTTGATGGCAAAGGGAAGCCTGTTGTCAACATGGTTTCTATAGGGACAACACCTAATCAACAAATGGTGAAGGAAAAAGGCCAAGTATCCTTAAGTCAGGAGCAATACCCTCAGCCGATGGCACTCCTTAGACCAACAATAAGCCCTCAGCAATTCACCTCTTCATCAAACTATGTCCAAGCACTTGCTAATCCTTTCTCATCTAATGATTTCACTCATAAAATGTCTGGTATACCGTTAAGCCTAACTGCATCTCATCACAAACATGGAAATATTTATGAAATCCCATTGATTCTTGATACATGAGCAACAAATCACATGGTCTGTTCTACTTCATTTTTCACATCCATCTAAGCTAATGTGTCTTACTGTGTGGCTTTACCAAACAGAGAGAATGTCCCAATCATACATGTGGGAACTTTCAAAATCTTAGAAGCCATTACTCTACATAATGTCCTTTGCATTCCTAGGTTTACTTTTAATTTAATTTTAGCTCTAAACTATTGCCTTGTTTTCTTCTCTAACTAATGCTATATTCAGGCCTTTTGACTTAAAGAACAACCAAAATGGGTGAGGTGAAAGATGGCTTAAATCATATGGCGCGAAAGCAATTTTTCCCTTCAGCCTTATCATAAGTCCTTAATCAATTCAAGTGTCTGTTTTCCTACTCTACATCTTCTACCAATAATCGTAAGGAATTTGATTTATGGCATTACAGATTGGGCCATTCTTCATATTCCGATTTCAGTCCTGATGGAAACATCCATATACTTGCATCTTCTAGTATCAATCATTGCTCCATTTGTCTTTTAGCAAAACAATACATATTACCATTTAGTGTAAGCCATCATAAAATAGGGAGGTGTTTTAAGTCAATCCATTGTGACATTTGGAGACCCAGTAATGAATTTAGCAGAGATGGCTCCAACTATTTTTTTTTATCTATTGTTGATGATTTTAGTAGATGCACATGAATTTACATACTAAGACTCAAATCTGATGCCACCACTGCTTCACAAATTTTTTGTACCATGATTGAAACTCAATTTGAAGCCAGAATTAAAATCATCACAACAGATAATGGAGATGAATTTAACATGACTGGATTTTACCTAAGAAAAGGAATGATACACCAAAGAACTTGTGTTGAAACACCAAAACAAAATGCAGTGGTGGAGAGAAGACATCAACACATCTTGAATGTGGCAAGAGCCTTGAAATTTCAAAGTAGACTTCCTTTAAAATATTGGAATGATTTTGTATTAACATCTGTGTACTTTATAAACAGAACACCAACTCCTACTTTGGCCACAAAACCCCCTTTGAAGTATTATTTCAAGTCAAACCAAACCATAATCACTGAAAGGTTTTTGGATGACTGGCTTTTGCCACCATTCTTGCCAATGGTAGACACAAGTTTGATCCTATGTCAAAGAAGTGTCTTTTAATTAGCTATCCTTTTGGGATCAGGGGATACAAATTACTGGATTTAAAGACAAAGAAATTTTTTATTTCAAGAAACATTGCAGTTAATGAGAACATCTTTCCATTCAAAGACCTCAACCATGATAGTCGTACCCTTTAACTAATTTTAATCATCTGAGCTTCACACAAAATCTAAGTGTTTCTAATATCCTTGTCATCTCCTCATCCGATACTGGTAATAAGGATCTTGGATATGACACTTCAAACAATTCAGCCTATACAGAATCCCCCAACTTCCATATAGACATGAATCATGATATAGCACAACCTTTCACTAATAATTTGGAGCCAAATCATCTTGCCGTTACTCGTTTACCTCGCATGTCTAACGAAAAACTCCTCCTCACTTGCAAGACTTCATATGTTAGCAGGTCTCTTCACCTCTCCCATTTCAGAAGCTCAACAACAAAAAGGAAGTGAAGATTATAGGTAGTACATTTCCTCTTAGTGATAGAATTTCCTATGACAAATTATCCACATCTCACAGTAGTTTTGTAGCTTCAATAACAAATCATTTTGTGCCTGAAAGCTACCAAGAAGCCATAACTTGTCATTAATGGTGTACTGCTATGAAAGCTGAGTTTGAGGCTCTAGAACTTAATGATACTTGGGTTTTGACTAATCTACCATCTGATAAAGAAGACATAGGATGTAAGTGGGCATACAAAATTAAATATAATGCTAATGACAGTGTTGAAAGATTCAAGGGGTACACTCAACAAGAGGGATTTGACTATCATGAAACTTTCTCTCATGTGGCCAAACTAATCACCATTAGAACATTACTGGCAGTGGCAATAATCAAAAGGTGGAACCTATTTCAATTTGATGTAAATAACGTCTTTTTGCATGGTGACTTAGATGAAGATGTTTACATGGAGCAGCCTCCTAGTTAATTCAATGTCAGTGGCAATAAAGTTTGCAAACTACACAAAAGCCTGTATGGATTGAAGCAAGATTCGAGCCAATGGTACTCAAAACTTTCCAACTTTGTTATTCAGTAGGGATATATTCAATCAAAGGCAGATTATAGTCTGTTTACTAAATCAACTTGTAGTTCCTTTGCAACCATTCTAGTGTATGTAGATGATATAATGATGGCTGAAAATTGCCGATACCATCAACAAGCTCAAAGTCTCTCTCAATGACAAGTTCAAAATCAAAGACCTAGGGAAGTTGAAATATTTTCTAGGTATCAAAGTAACAAGGTCTAAACACGGGGTTTACATATGGCAAAGGAAGTATGCTATAGATATCTTGGCAGATTTAGGCACCGCTGGTTCAGGCCCTGCGAGGATTCCTCTTGATCAGAATGTAAAACTTAGCAAAGATGAGGGAAAGTTGTTGTCAGATCCATCACTTTACAGAAGATTGATAGGAAGACTACTGTATTTGACAATCACTAGACCTGATCTTGCATATTTAGTCTAATTGTTAAGCCAATATATGGAAAGTCCTAGGATACCACACCTATATGCCGCTCATAAAGTGCTACGATACATCAAAAGAGAACCTGGACAGGGCCTATTCTATCCTACAAAGTCAGGGCTTCAACTGAAAGGTTACTGCAATTCAGACTTGTGGAGAGCGTCCCTGGATACTAGGAGATCAATAACAGTTTAATGTGTATTCATTGGGACAACTTTAATATCATGGAAGTCGAAGAAACAAGTGGTGTCTCAATCCTCTGTCGAAGCAGAATATAGAGCAATGACAAATCTTTGTTGTGAACTTACTGGCTCAGGTATTTTCTTAAGGATTTACAGATTGAACATCCTCAAGCAACAATCCTAAATTGTGATAATATGGCTGTCATTCGTATAGCTACAAATTCTGTATTTCATGAAAGAACCAAACAAATTGAGCTTGACTGCCATCTGGTTCGAGAAAAGATACAAGATGGTATCATCATCACTCAACATGTTCCCAGTGCATCACAGATTACAGATATTTTAAACCAGGCTTTAAATTCCTAAAGTTCTCAATCTCATTTATCCAATATGGGAGTAATGAATATCTACTCTCCATCTTGTGAGGGCTATTGAAGCTGGAAGATATGAGTCAGCTCCAACAATTGCACAATGAGCAAGAAGTAGGCCAGGAAGGACTATTAACGAGGCAGCAACAGAAGAATTGTCTAGAAGAAGAGCAATTAGATTTTTGGCTATTGTACATCTCGTTTTCTTTTCTGTTTCATAGCTGCAAATTAGTTGGGAAATGATTCGTTTATTGTTGTGTGTATAGGACCACAATTGTATACTTTTTACACGATTGAATGAATACCATTTCAGTTTTCTCACAGATCATCAATCTGAGAATTTTACTCTTCCAAATCTAACAAGAAGAGCAACTACAAAAACCTATGAAGACGGCGCTTCCACTCCCAACATCAATATCACTACCTGCCAATATCATCTCTACCACCAGCGCCACCAGACAGCAGCCACAAAGATGTCTTTCCCTCTCTGTTCATAGCCTCAAATTTGACTTTTAAGATAATAAATCCACCAATATATTGATGGTGCCAGTGCACTCAATTCCTAAAAACTACAGCAAAACACCTCTAACAAGTTAAGACCAAAGGAAAGAAAACAACAAAATCAAGAACCTATAGACGAACAAAAGAAGCAGCTGAGTGGTGCTAATGTATTATGGGCATTAGAAAGAGCTACTGCTCAGAAATCCAAGAAAAAGAAAGACGAAAGGGACACCATATCTAGAGATGAAAAAATTATAGGAAGAGAAATCGAAGGGACTATAAATAACAGTAGAGTAACTACAGTTAGATCCTTGTACATCAAAAGTACTAAATAGAGTGGCCAATTGGAGGAATTGGAGAGGCAACTTCAGGAGCTAATAGATACCTAGGATCGTTTGAATTGTTTTAAGAGGTAAAACTGTTATTCATCTTCGCATAGGATGAAGAATGTTTTGCGTGGAAAGTCGGGCCTCGCTAATAATTAAAGAAAAACTCAGACGATTGTGTAAGGAACTGATCTCTTGAGACAAAGTCTCAAAAGGGGCATTTTATTGACGATTCACAATGGATGAGAAAACAAAATGCCTCCAAGGGGCGCAAGCACACATAACAATTGAAGGTTAAATGTAATGAAAATAAAGATAATGAAAATTACATAGTCTCTGTTCGAGAGTGTTTGATTTCAGGCTTTTCTTCTATGCCTTCTCTTTGTTTTATACTTCCTGGGCAGTTGTTGTAGAATTGCATGAAACTGTTGGTTGTCATGTAACTATCCACGTTCTTCATCGTAGCTGACTTATCATGAGACTTCTGTTTCTAACTGTCGTCATTACCTCCATTATCAAACCGCTAATAACCGGGGCTTCCTCGATCGTAGGACATGATGAAATTTCCCTTTAACTGCTTTGGTAACCGTCGCTTGGAATAGTACTATATTTAAATCTTGGGCGTTCTGTAAGCTTGGTCGATGGTAACACTGTCGCCCTGAGTATTTAAATAAAATGTTGTACTCGTCCAAAGCTTGGGCGTCCTATATACTTGGGCAATGATGGGCCTTCATTGCACAACTCTGTTTTGGGCCTTTTTCCATAGTTTTTCTTAGGCATATCTTTCAAATCTCCAATTTGGGGCTTCACCTCTTGAACCATTTAAGTAGGCCACATTTTTATGCGTCAACAATTATCCCCCTATATGGCAAAATTAATATCGATTATTAATCTTATGCCAATTCATTCTTTGTACCTTACACAATACTTCAATTCCTAAGCAGAGAGAAAAGAATCCCAGTTATAGTTTTTGTTTGACGGTGTCCTTATACATTCCAATAGGTGGGACATAACACCATTCTTATAAATCAAGGATACGCTACTTCTTCTCGCCATTACACCCACACTCTGCATTGTTGTGCCTTCGTAAAATTAGTGTTCATCTTCTCGCTTCTCCCCTCAAGCACTCGCACTCTAATATCTTTGAGAGACTTGTGATACATGGCAACATCAGGGAGCTCTTTTGGTTCCGAAGATAATCAGGAACTTCTCACCAAACCCTACATATCTCTAAATTTCATATCATCAGCAAACTCTGATCTTGATGAATTTTATCTGAGCCAATAATTCAATGATGTCGATTCTGTAGGACAAGTCGCTATGGGCCAGTTGTTTCCATGCACTCAAGAGCTCCCTTTTCTGAACCCCTTTCCATTAAAGCCAATTCAGGAAAAAGGTATTCGTACTTGGCCCAAATCTAATGCCACTTTTCGATTTTGACATATACGTATGATGAAGGATGGCCCCACCAAAGTAAATTTTGATCGTGCTAAAATAATCGATTTATTAGAAATCGCGTCGTATCCCCCTATTTTTGACTTCGTGCTTTTCCCAATTGCTTTGATCTTCTGGTCCTCGGAGTACAACACTTTCATTTTTCCTCTTGGCCCAATGTCTATTCCTTAAGAGATGTTGGGGCTTTGGTAAACCTTCCACCTCTGTGCGATACCATCTCTCCTAACATCATGGTCACCATTGCTGCCCCAAAGTTCGACAAGAAGATCATTGACTCCTATTTAGGCATGCAAGACGTTTATAAGAACACCATTACTGAACCCTCTCATGCTGAGCGTGTAGCCTTCCTCCAGGCTTGGCTTTGTAAATATATCCTTTTTGTGCCCATCATGAAACCTTCCATGTCTTACTTGCCATAGCATATGAGTTAGCCTGTGGTAGGCCCTTGAACTTTTGTTCGCTCTTCCTAGCTTCCTTTTATAGAGGCATGACTTCTGTTCAATCTCAGCTACGAAATGGTGCGTCTCCTACTGGAAGTGGGCTTCTTTGGCTTGTCCAATTGTGGTTGATAGCATATTTCCCACAGCTTGTTGTCCTCCCAACTCCTCCTAGACCAGTTAGCTGCTGTAGGCTGTTTGTCAATCAATTAAGCCATGTGAGAATGTCCAGTAGCGAAGTTTTTACGCTCTTTTATACCTTGGATTCTATTCCCCCTTTCTTCCTTTTTTCTATTCATCAGATTCCTATTTATGTACAGTCTCCTTCCACTATGATTAATGCTAATGCTGTTTTGCCTGTTTGGGCTCAATTTCTGATTGGGAGGGAACTCTTCCATGATATCTTGACTGGGACCAATGTCGAGGCTGGGATTGAGATATATGCTCCCCACTTTTTTGCTTGCCGTTGGGTTTTGGCCAAACTTGGCCTGTTCTTTTATGTTTTTCAAGGAGTTTGATACCATTACCAAAACGGAGGCAGAAGCCATTGATACTCGCAATGCTGTTTTGACCCAAGGTTTTTCCATGGCTCCTTTTAATCCTACTTCTATCATTCACCCTTTATTTGCTCAACTCTGGCCGGCTGTGAAGCACAGGTTGTTTACAATCGATGTTAACCATGCATTCCACTTGTTGGAAAGTCCCAGACCTTCTTTTGTTTCTCATTTTTTGTTATTTTTCCACCTTCCAAGAATCCTGCTTCTCATCCAAGATCTTCCCACGTTCGCGTTAAACGTGCTGCAACCAAATCTGCCCCATCTGGTTCTTCCTTTATTCCAAAGACACCACCAAGGATACCTCTAGCCGTAAAAGTTCGGCTTCTGTTTTACCAAGTCTGCTCGATGATGATGAGGATTTTTCCCTTATAGTCAAAAGAAAATTATTATCTTTTGCACCTTCGTGTAAAGCTTATTCACTCGTAGAGATCTTCGTAGCTTAATTTGTTGCTTGGACTTTGCAGAAAAGTGTTGTTTCTCCTTTGAAGGCACAACCTTCCTCTGATCTTGCTCTTCCAACTTCTACTAAGGTTTCTTCTTCCAAATCGTTTGGAGAAGGGACTTTAGCTTCCAGTCAAGCTAGAGAAACTCTACTTACCCAAGATGTAGACCCCGCGCGCGCTGAACAACAGGTAGTACAAAGTGTAAGGTCTCTTCCTTTGTCTATATTGTTAAATTATGACTCATCTTAGTTTTATTTTTTGCAGGGAGCCTTATTCATCATAGTTTTATTTTTTGCAGGGAGCCTTATAGATTTGCCCATGGCGGGAGCGACAGCTAGTTCGGATAAATGGAAATCTCCTCGAGTGGTGAGAACATTGGCTACTCAAAATGTCAACATGATATTCTTTGCTTCATTTTTCATCTTTAACTTGTGCATTGTAGTGGGATCGTTGATTGCTTGCCTTTTCTTTGTAGGAAGCTGACTTCATTTTACGCTCTATTCAAGACGTGTTTGCCTCTTGGGAGCAAGCGAAAACAAGCATGACTTCTTGCTCCTCTTCAGCTAACTATCCTGCTATCTCCTCAGAAGAAAACATGGAGGCTCTAAGGTAATCTTTACTTGAATATGTTGCCTTCATGGACATGGATGTCCATCGAGCAAATGCTTCTGGCCAAAAGGATAAGTTTAAGCAGTTGAGTGCTAAATTGGCTCGCGTGCTTGAGCTTCCTTTGCTCACTATTTCGGCTGATTTAAGATTGGCATTGAAGATTACTCATTTAGAAATCAGCTCGTTGATGGCCACGAACACCGAATTGAAAGCTGAACAAGTTCAATATCTTCGTGTTTCTAATGAGAATGCATCTCTATTTTAAGAACTCGAGAAGACCAAGGTCCATTTGAACGAACTTTCTTCTGAGGTAATGGTTGAAGATTCCTTGATGACTAAGTTGGCTGTAGAGATGAAGGAACTTCAGGCCCGAATGGATGACTGCAGGGCTAGGCTGGCTGCAAAGAAACACACTATTGCTTAAGAGATTGAACGGCACAAGCCTTTGCTTAAGCATTACACTAAATTAGAGGTTGATGAGGATTTTGCAATCGCGCTGTCCAATGCTTCTAACAAACAGGGTGATGAGTGAGGAGAATTTAGAGAAAGGATGCGTTCTATATGGGGCAAGTTGTAATTAGGACATTAATTAT
Organism: Fraxinus baroniana; assembly: GCA_903798355.1. Classification (NCBI taxonomy): domain Eukaryota; kingdom Viridiplantae; phylum Streptophyta; class Magnoliopsida; order Lamiales; family Oleaceae; genus Fraxinus; species Fraxinus baroniana. The sequence goes on along the minus strand of CAIGRO010117451.1, from coordinate 19,646 downwards.
TGACATTCTTTTGTAGGACATTTTCGTCATATACTCTGTTCTTGTAATTTAATCGGCTGAAACTTGTAATGGCAGTCATTTTTATTAATGAAGTGATCTTTTCTTCACCAAACTGGTCATCCTGCGCGACCATTCCGACTATTGATTCTTATTCCACCGATACGTACACCTTCATTGGCTGTCCTTGAGTAGGTGATCCAACACTGGAGAACTTGACAAATATGGCTTCATGATATCAAATGCCTTTTGATGTTCTTCATACCAGACGAATTCGTCCCATTTTTTCAGCTTTAAGAGAGGCAAAAAGGCTTTTGTTCGCCCTGCACAATTAGAAATAAAACGTCTTAAGAAATTTATTTGGCCTAAAAATCTTTGCATTTCTTTTTTGTTACTGGGTGGTTTAACCTCTAAAATGGCTTTTGCTTTTTTTTTTTGTCGAGTTCGATCCCTCTTTTGTGCACTAAAAATTCGAAGAAATTCCCAGCACTAACCCCAAATGCACATTTTAAAGGGTTCAATCTCAATTTGTGTTGCCTCATTCGCTCAAATGAGCGTCTTAGTTGTTTAAAATGGTCTTCCTCTTTTCCCAGCACTAACCCCAAATGCACATTTTAAAGGGTTCAATCTCAATTTGTGTTGCCTCATTCGCTCAAATTAGCGTCTTATTTGTTTAAAATGGTCTTCCTCTTTAACAGATTTGACCATTATACCATCTACATATACTTCGACAAATTACCCTACCATATCATGAAAAATCAAGTTCATGGCTCTTTAGTAAGTTGCCCCTGCATTTCTTAGGTCAAAGGACATAACTATCCATTCGAAACATCCTAAAGATCCAGGGCATCTAAAGGCAGTTTTATGTATATTTTCTTCAGTTATGTAGATTTGGTTATAACCTGAGTACCCATCCATAAATGAACACATAATGTGCCCGGCAGTTGAATCTACTAAAGAATCTAATGTAGGCATTAGATATTCATCTTGGGCGTTGCTAAGTTTAGGTTCCTAAAGTCTATACACACCCTGATCTTGCCATTATTTTTTAACACATGCACGATATTAGACAACCATTCAACATACATGGCCGTTCTAATGAAACCTGCTTTTAACAATCGTTCTATTTCTTTCTTTATTTCTGGTAACATATTAGGGATGAAACGCCTAGGAGGTTGTTTACGAGGTTTAAAGCTTGTCTTAGTTGGTAACCTATGTTCAACTAGACTTCTGTCTAAACTAGGATGTGTTCATCTTCCTAAGCAAAGCAATCTCTATATTCTTTTAATAAAACTATTAACTTGGTATTTACCTCTTGATCGAGCATCTGGCTGACGAATGTGGGACAGTCTTCTCCTTCGTCGCCAATGTTCACCTTTACCAAAGGATCTTGTGCTTGAGCATACCCAGGCTTTTCAACTCCAATCGTCTTCTCGTCCACATTATTTGAAGATGCTTCTTCCTCCAAACAATCCACCTTGTTGACTTCTCGGCCAATGTTTTGTTCCAACTCAAACACTGCTATTTTGTTTCTTAATGTCTTCATTGCTGCTTCCTCTTTTGTTCTCTCCTTACACTATTTATTAAAAGCCATCAATTTGGCTTTGATGGCATGAATATCAGCCATGTCCTTTTGCCAATGACAATTCATTCGACTTCTTTGGTTATCTTTTTGTCAATTACTGGCTCTTCAAAGGTGACTATATTTGGCCTTATTTGACTGAAGATTTCAGTAAGTGCATCTACTGAGAATGGTTCTTCGCTCTGTGCGACAATCTGAGTCTTTTCTCCGTCTTGAACTACTCTGACAGGTCCATAATTTTCTTCGTATATGAACTTTTCCACTGAATTTACTTCTGCAATAAAAGGTCTATGATCCGCTTGCATTACTTCTGCTTCACCTTTATCATTCCAGAAAACTAAGCATTGATAGAGCCATGAAGGTATGCACCGACTTTCATGAGTCCAGTCTCTTTCTAGCAGCACATTATAACTAGTTGGACCATCAATTACAAAGAAGACTATGGTCCTAGTAGTTGTTTCCACTGTTATATCTAATGACATAACCCCTTTAGCCGAAGTTGCTCCCCCGTTAAAGCGGTAAGAATGACCTATGTTGGGATCATATCGCTGTTTCTCTTTGCAAATTTCCTCATCATTCTGAACAGAATAGTATTGATGGCTGCCCCATTATCAATGAGCACCTTCACTACTGGTATGCCATTTACCAAAGCTTTCACGTACAGTGGCCTCAAATGCTTCGTCAACTTCATAGTTGGTCTCTTGAAGATAACTTTCTCAGCTGCACCTATCTCTACTTCATGTTTATCATTTTCTGCTTCATTTTCGTGTAGCAGGTCTACGTGCAATACCTCATCTTGATTTTTTGTTTCATTGGCACTTTCGCTACCTTTTTCCGACGTTTCAACTTCAATTACCCAACTAGTAGAAGGGGGTAGTATTCTTAGAGGTGACCCATATTTCTGCACACAGGGTACTCTTATCCTTCTTTTTGGCATTCCATATAGTACGTAGAAATCAAAGGAACATCCAGATGGCTCGCCCAGAAGATCCACCTCGTGAATGCCTTCTTGATGCAGCTGCTTTAACTATATTACGTGATACACCCCTTTTTCTTTTTTCTGCTTCCAAGTCGATTTCCTCTTCCATATCTATCATGCTATCATCTTCTTCTTCGCTATGTGTTGCCTGAGATATTTGACCCTCTTCGCATTCCAGTACGCATGCTTCTTCCTCATTGTTTCCCCTTTCTCCTCTTCATTCTGCTTACTTTTGAACTCGTTAGCTAATAAATAATTGTTAGCCACAAAGGAGGTAAGGCACCAAACTGGATAGTGAGGGTCTGGCCTAGATCTTTTTCATCTTCGGGCTCCTCTCTTCGTTCAAAGTTTGACCTTCCAAAGGAGCTTTCTAGCAGCCCTTCCATTGAATCACCTATGCTAGCCTCTTTATCACCCTTCAAAGTATTTTGGTTAACTACCTTAAACAATTTAGGCCCTTTAAGTCACGACGGTCCCTGCTGCTGCCTCATCATTCCTCCATAGTTACACTGGAAATGCATTTGCTGGGTCCTGATCATCTCGTTAAAGGGCACCATTTTTCCTGCATTGTACTGGAAGGAATTTCATACATTTGGTTGGCGAGGATGCGGCCTGAATGTTCTCCTGCTATTTATTGGCATGAAATGCCTCTCACTGTTTATCAGCCTGAATTGCCTCTCAAAGGGTCGTTCCCCATAAAATGGTAAATCATGTCCTTCGCCAAGTTGGACATTTGGAGTAACATTGGAGCGGTGGAGATACAGCTGCCTTCTTGATGCATCCACATTCTCCTTCACTTCCCTGTTGCATCTGGCGCATAGTACACCTCCATCCTTCCTGGATTCATTTCTTGTGATTCGTTCAAAGACACTGGAATGAGTTCTAGAACCTTCTTCTTCTCCGTTGTCTATGACTAACTTGAATTTTGGTAACCTGTCTTGGATGCCGATGCCACCATGTTCACTCCAAGTGGCTATGGGAATGAATTTTCATCCACTACCATCTTCTTCTTAACTTCGAACGTAATTCATCCTGATTCAATGGCATCCTGTAATACATGACGAAAAATCAAACAATTATTAGTCATGTGTGACCGAACATTATGCCATTTGCAATATTTTTTACCCTTGATCTGTTCAAGGTCTGACAATTTATGTTTATCGATCAGCTTGATTTGCTTATCCTTATATAATTTGTCAACTATAAGGTCAGCTTTGGTCACATCAAACGAAAATGCCCTAGCCTTTTTATTTTCATCTTTTATATGCTCATTTTTTTCCCTATCATTTTAGATTTGACCATTACAGGACAAGCATATGCCTCTCCTTTAACCAATTCGGCCAAGCATATCTCAGCTTGATCGTCATGTTCATTACCCATTATATAAACATCAAAGTTTGGGTCTTTATAATAAGTTCCTTTGCTAGAGTTTCTCATTTGTTCTTCTTCTCTCACCAGGCGTTCATATCTAATAACGTTAGCGCTTAAATGGAATAAGTCAGGAAATTTCCTATCTTGGAATTTCTTTTTCAAATCAAAACTTAAACAGCTTTGAACGACTCTAACGAATTCCTTTTCAGGCAAAGCCACGAAACACTTACTCCTGGCTATTTTAAACCTTTGGAGAAAGTTTTTTGCCCATTTATTTGGCAATTGACGTAAGTTCGCCAAATCAGCTAAGGTAACTTCATATTCAGTTTTGTAAAACTGGGCGTGGAATAATTGTTCTAATTATTGTCATGTTTGGATGGAGTTCGCTGGCAAATTAATGAACAACGAAAAAGCTATCCCTGTTAGTGAACTTGGGAATAGTCTCATCTTATGGTAGTCAGTTACCTCGCCACACTGTAATGTGAATCGCCCTACATGTTCTAAAGTAGAAACTTCCATACCAGTAAATAACGAGAATTCTGACACTTTATACCCTCTAAGCCATGGATATGCTTGGTCTATTATGCTTGGTCTACCCAATCAGGCTATGGCTTAGTATAAGTCGGCCTGGTAAAAGGTCGCATCCCAAAAGCCATTTGATCTTGTACTATTTCTGCAATTTGATTCCTCAACATAACGTTGGGTCATATGGGACTCCTACAGGCTGATTCATTGGTGGGATTGCTTGAGGTCTGATATTTCGTAGTTGGTTTGTGGCATGAATACTGTTACCTAAACCATTGTTAGCATTAATTTGGGCGTTCCCACCATCATTAGCTTGCATAGTGTTCTGTCCATTAATTTGGACATTATCTCTTACATTTGGGTTACCCCCCACATTTGGTGATCTATTGCCGACATTTAAGTTAGCTATTCCACTACCTCTTTGGTTTGAAGTAGAGGGTCCAAAGGGTGGTTCTGCTACTTGATTTGGACTTAGGTTTAGGAAATTATACCCTACAACTGTCCTAGACTGAAAGTGACTTCCTATGTTCGGCATAAATGGTTGACACATTTGGCCTATTAATTTATTCATGACTTCATTCAAATTGTTTAACTGTTTGGCCATGTTATCATAATGTGCACTTCCACTTTGGATAAACATTTCCATGTTATGAACATTTCGTAAGTTTACCTGCTCAACGACGTCTTGGGTGAGTTCATTTAACAGCGCGCGCATGGTCTGAGGACTCAATTCCGTCATTTGTTCGTAACGACTTTGACTTTGTCTATCTATTCCTGGAGAGTTCTTCTGCTCCTCATATCGCTTAATTACAGACTGGACTGGACCAGTCCCTAGCTTGCTGGCTCTTTATCAGAGTTTCTATGAGCCATAATTGCTTTCACTTTTGTATCTTCAACACCAAAGGTCCCACCGGGCGTGGTTCGCATAGGATGGCGAAAAGTCGAGTCTCGCTAACAATTAAAGAAAAACTCAGATGATTGTGTAAGGAACAGATCTCTTGAGACAAAGTCCCAAAAATGGACGTTTTATTGAAGATTCACAATGGATGAGAAAACAAAATGCCTCCAAGGGGCCCGAGCACATAGAACGATTGAAGGTTAAATATAATAAAAATAAAGATAATGAAAATTACATAGTCTCTGTTCGAGAGTGTTTGATTTCAGGCTTTTCTTCTATGCCTTCTCTTTGTTTTATACTTCCTGGGCAGTTGTTGTAGAATCACCTGAAACTGCTGGTCGTCCTGTAACTATCCACGTTCTTCATCGTAGCTGACTTATCATGGAACTTCTGTTTACCCGCCTAAAACTATGGGTCGTCCTATAATTATCAACGTTCTTCATCATGACTGATTGATCATGGAACCTCTGTTTCTAACTGTCGTCATTACCTCCACTATCAAACCGCTAATAACCGGGGCTTCCTCGATCGTGGAACATGATGAAATTGCCCTTTAACTGCTTTGGTAACTGTCGCTTGAAATAACACTATGTTTAAATCCTGGGCGTTCCGTAAGCTTGGCCGATGGTAACACTATGGCCCTGAGTATTTAAATAAAATGTTGTACTCGCCCAGAGCTTGGACGTCCTATATACTTGGGTGATGATGGGCCTTCATTGCACAACTCTGTTTTGGGTCTTTTTCCATAGTTTTTCTTAGGCCTATCTTTCAAATCTCCTATTTGGAGCTTCACTTCTTTGGCCATTTAAGTGGGCCAAATTTTTATGCGTCAACAAAGAAATAGAAGAAGATTGTGAGTAGGTGCCTTTTGGTGGTACTAGTATCACAATCTGCTCTATGAATTCTTATCTTTTATTATTTTGATGTGCTTCAGTGCTTCTAATATATATGCAAGATGACATGATGTATTTGTGCCATTGCTAAGAGTAGTATTGCTTATTGCACATGCTAACTTTGTCATGTATAACCAGTGATTCAGTTTATGGAATACTGCATTGTTGTGATTATTGGTCTGTTTTAATTTGATATATTTTGACTATCTGTCACATTATATCCAACATGCCTTTTATTATTCATTGGCTCAATTTCATTTCTTAGATAATTTTGATTGTGAATATATTACATACCCTATTGCCTCTTCATTCAGTGTGTGTTTCGTTTCTAGATGTTTTTGACATTATAATACTTGCTCTCTTATCTTAATTGACGTGGAACTTATGATACATATTTGACGTGGCGTTTGTATAGATTGGTTCCAATTATGTATCGTCACAAGATTACATGTATATTAGTTGCCTGTCAAATTTCTTTTCTTCAACCCAGCAACCTTGGGGATGTGATGGCATTTGACGTGATTAAGTATTGGAGACTCAGCGACCTTAGTATACTCAGATGAAGTGAGTTTTTTGTGGGTTTAAAAACTGTGTTGCATGGTTGGATAGGAGGAGTTCCGTGCGTCTTTTTTTGTGAAATATGAAGCAAACAAGATTTCAAGGTTAGTTGGGAGAAATCCTATACAGATACTAAGTCTTGCATTTAACTGTTGTGGTTCTTCTCGTGGGGGAGGGGTGTTTGCCTTCTCTGTGGATATTGATTACGTCGAAGTTTCTAATACTCGTGCTAAAAGCTTACAGCTAAAAGGAATGCTGCAAATGATTGCTTAGAAAACAATGTAATTCCACCAATGCTTCTATTCCTTAAAATGCTTAAAAGCCAAAATGTTCCAGTTTTTATTTTTATGAACGTCGTAAACTCAGTGCAATGTTAAAGATAACATAACACCACCCGAGTTTTCACTTCTGGACCATGTAAACTCCATTCATAATTTAGAGAGCACTCCTTGGTTGATTTGTAACAGTTCCCTCCGCAGAATTTTACCTGCAGCAGACCTTGGTATGGCACTGATAAATCTCACCCTCCTAATTTTCTTGTATGAGGCTACCTGAAGATTTTCCAAAGTAACATTGAGAATGCTATGGCAGAGCAAGGGATAGCTTGCAGAAGAATCTTGTGCGTGCGCATGTGTGGTGGGGGCAGGGGGTAGGTGGATGATGGGTGTACATACCTGCTCGGCAACAAATTGGATAACCTGATCTTCAGTTAGGTCAGAACCAGAAGCTTTTACCACATATGCCATGGGTATTTGTCCTGTTTCTTCATCTTCAACCCTGCACAGTTCCATTATTTCGTTAAACACCACAGTATTTGATGGGGATTAGGGTTCTGTTGTTTATGAAAGATATATCAGGCAACGGACGGTATAACTGCTGCGTCGAGTATATGGGGATGACTTAATAATATTGCTTCCAGCTCTGCTGGAGCCACCTGCAGTTGCATTCATTTCAGCTTGTAAGTCACTCCAAGTATTCATCCTTGTAATTTTTAAACATATACAACTATACAAGACATGAGAAATTACTGTACCTGGAAACCTTTATGCTTGATTAACTCCTTTATTCTATCGACTATGTACAGGTACCCATCTCCATCAATATAACAAAGATCACCAGTTTTGAGCCATCCGTCCGAGTCGAACGTAGCAGTAGTTGCTTCCTCATTTCCCAGGTATTCTTTCATTATGGTAGGGCTTTTCAGCCACAGTTCTCCTTGCTTATATGGCGGCAAAGTCAATCCCGTCTCAACATCCACCACCTTGGCACTAAAACATGGAACCAATCTCCCGGATGAGGCTGAACGAGCCTTCGCTTGGTTGTTGGAAACAAAGTAAGTTGCTCCACCAGTGCTCTCTGTCAGCCCATAGCCTGGTCTTAGCTCGACCCAAGGAAACTTCTCTCTGAACCTATCTGCCACCTCTTTGCTCAATGGAGCAGCTCCCGAGCCCACTCTGCGTAATGACGACAAATCATATGCCCCTCCGGGATTCTTCACCAGCCCGAGTATCACTGGGGGAACGGCTGGAATGTTGTTGATCTTGTAGTTCTGAATAGCTTTGAGCATGTTTTGGAAATCAAATCTTTGCATGATAACAATTGGTGTGCCTGAACAGAACATTCCAAGGGCAAAAAATGCTAGACCGTAGATGTGGAACATGGGGATGAAGCACAGAAAAACATCATTCTGAGCATTTGATACGTCCACTGACCATTTGAGTAGTTTCATAATAGATATGAAATTTGAATGTGTCAATACTACTCCTTTACTAGTTCCTGTAGTCCCTGAAGAGTAGAGAATTGCTGCTGTATCCGACTGAACCGGCTTAGCTTCTGGAATGCATAAAGGATCACAATTCTCAACCAATTCTTGAATGGTAAGTGCATTATCATGTTCTTTACTGTAGGAAGTAACAAGAGTAGGCACTCCAGTGGGCACTAACTTGTGCATCTCTTCTGGTGAAGCAATAGCAAGTTTGGCCCCGGAATCCCGTACTTGTTTGGCAATTTCTGCTACAGTGTTGAGTGGATTGGCTGTGGTCAGAACTGCACCAATGGAGAGTACAGCGAGACATATGGTCGGGTACAATAGCGAGTTTGGTGATAAGACAAACACAACATCACCTTTCTTCACCCCGAGTCCATGATACAATCCGGCAGCAAGCGCCTTAATAGACCGATCAAGTTGAGCATATGTAACTCGTTCATGAGTGGTGGAATCAATAAGTGCTACTCGGGATTCAGCTTGGTCAAGAGGAGGGAACTGCGATAGCACATATGTGGCTGTGTCAAGATTAGGCTGAGTAGGGATCCTGTCATCTTCACTCAAATGAACGAGGGAATGGTAGATTCCGGTTTCTGAATTGAACCCGGATTTTTTATCAAACACTTGTACAAGACTAATGGATTCTTCTTCAATAGTAGCCATCGAGCCCTCTACACTTTGGAAATTTTGAACTCGATCTTGGATAAATAAGCTGTATTTTTTGGTTTGTAATTCATAGTTAATTCCGCTGTTTTAAGGAATGTTTTGGGCATTCATAGTTGCCGGCTATAACAATGTGACCAAGTCATGGCATCTCATTTTCTGCCAGATTCACATTTAATTCCTTAACTTTTGTCTTGTTTATAATACGACATATGGGGCATCACTTTCTTATGACGTTTCGATGTTTTTAACGATTTATAAAAATCTGCCGACCTGATTTCTTGCATAATATACAATCTAATTGACAAGAATATTTTGTTTTCTGAGTAATGTTTTTTGGTAGGACTGGGAACTGTATAGCTGTTACAAACGCGTATTTAGTTAAATGAATTCTGGAATTAGCCTCAACAATAAGTTAAAATAACGATGTTGCTTGAGGTTTTCAAATGTCCGAATACATTTATTTACTTAGATTTTGTTTTGATATGCCAACTCATTATCGCAATTCATTTTTTCATCTATCGCATGATTATATGAAACGAATGTCTTCCTCTGATAGTTATCTATCGCATGATTATATGAAACGAATGTCTTCCTCTGATAATTTGAACTTTTAGATATGATACCGAAGTATAAAATCAGGATTCAAGTTTTGTTGTCATTTATTTACAAAAGTTATGTTAGTGTTTAACTTCGTAAATTTGACCTACACGAACACAAACTGCAAAGTGTAGTTCAATGGATAGTTGGTAGACCATCCATGTGGTCGATCAAAGCTGTACTTGTCTTTGGCTCAGTGAATTAGGTTTTGTGGGTTTGTTGACCACGACAATTGTGATTGATTTTTCAATCATGATACATGAATATCAATGTTGACATAAAGCTTGAAGTAATGTTACGTGACATTTTATCATTGAACAATTTGAAAAACGGTCAATTTTTTCATCCAATCACCTACTGCCACATGCAATTATGTTTAACTTTCTACCAAAACCTTCTGACAAAATTAGTTTTATCCCTTATTTTTTATCACAATCATTCTTGGTAAATGTCACGTAGCATTTTATCATTGGACAATTTAAACAAAAATCTATTTTTGCAGCCAATGGAATTTTACAAACGCACCTTCTGTTAACAAAGATGTTAAAAAATGATGTGCAAATAACAAAATCCTTTTTATTAGTAGTTTTTTGCCCCAAAAAAAAAAAAAAGAAAAAGTAGAGAAGTGCCGTCAACCCTAAATTGATTTTTTGGCAGTATAATTAGAAAAATGCTTTTGATTTATTAATGTTATATTATGCATAATTATTCGACTAAACATTATTATTTATTACGTGTCATATTTTTTTTTATAAATAATATTTATTTTATATCTTACAAAATCTGTACAATTAATAACTTTAATTAACTTAGCACGGCACAATTGTTTTGAGTATATATCGTATTATTTAAGATTTATTTGTGTAATACTCGTTAAAACATGATAAACCAATATATAAAATATTATAAAGCTCAAAAGCCATGTTACCTGATCAACAAGCACTTATCGATTTTAACTATGCTTTAAACAAAAGTAATTTTGAACTTCGAAAAAGCCTTGACAAATACACACTTTTGTTTGTCTTGATAATATTTCTTGGAAAATTTAAAATTCTAAGTCATTAATCAGAAATATGTACTTGGTAAATTGTACACAAGAACCTCGAGTAGCGTCTTACGACGATAGTTAATGACGAATTTTATATTTGATAAGGAGAGATAGTTAATGACGAATTTTGTACACAAGAACTTCAAGTAGCGTCAAGTAGCGTCTTACGACAATAGTTAACATTACGACTATTACTCGCGAGGAACTGGGAACAAGGAGAGATGGCATAATAAATACGATTAGACGATACAATTATTATTATTATTATTTTTATTTTTACCAATGTGCAACCCACCTTATTAAATAAGAAAAAAATGCAAGCTACGATTCAATCACGGATGGATATAACTGAAAACACAAACCATATACTTTAATTCTTCCAAGTCAGAAGCCGTGTCTCATTTTCCAGCATAAATCTACAACACTATCTGGCTCATAGACTAAACGCAGTCGATGGCCTAATCCAAGACTAAAAAACTAATTATTCTAGCAACTATTTCAACATAATTCAGAACAAACAATGCTGCAGCGTGTCAATTTGTAATTCAAGGAGACATTGTCCAGCGAGTTCACTAAGAACTTTTTACCAGGTTTACTGTCTTTAGACTGCTCGCGAACCACTTCACCTGGCACAGATATAGGTCCCAATTTTGAAGCTCATGGAGAGAATAAGGACCCAGAAGAATATGAAATCGAACCAACCCCTAGAAGAAGCAGAAACGGCCTTCCCTGGAAGTAGGCTAACCCGTGATTCCAAGTTAGCAGAACCATTGGCGCCTTGTGACAAGCCAAATGAAAGAACAATATTGAAGTTCTGGCTCTTGCTAAAAGATTGGTCTGTTCCATTGCCATTGACTGTCAAATTCCTTATTTGAATCATGCCAGCCGTAACATGTGCCGAACTGGAAGCAGAATTTAGAAGAAGAGTTGCATTTTTTGAAGGAAACTCTGAAGCAAATGCCGTGGGAGTTTGGAAGTTTCCCAACATGTGACTTGCCTGGTCGATGGAAGGATACTGAAAATCTGCACCCATTACAAGCGTGCTATTAACGTTAACAGTGCATGCAGAGGTGAAATGCTTGAGATGCATGTTTGGGACTGCATTGTGGAGAGATTTTAACTTATTTTTCTTCTTAATAATACCCAGTCCACCCTTCCAAACTAAACAGAAAACAAAAAGTTGCATTAGAATGATTTTTCTTTCAGTACCTGACTGAAATTTTGCCAGCTCTTGCTTATTAGATGACGACACATCATTATTTGTATTATCAATTAGTTGTTCACTTGACACAGTAGCTTGCTGTGTTCCTTCATCAACCTTCTGGAAAAGAATAGTAATGTGAGCTTAATTACTAAATTGCAATGTGAACCTGGAAAAGACAGTGAAGCTCAAAGAATAAGGTTACCGTTTCGGTGAGGAACGTGTGATCAGAAATAAGATCCTCAATTTCAGTCATCTTTGAAAGATCACAAGAGAGATACTGTGAGATGTCATCATTGGCATCGAAGAATGTAGGGTACTCAAGAGCGTCGAAAGTAGATGTATCGGCTGCACCAGGATTTAAGAGATGGTTAGTTTCAACAAATCCTCCATCGCTATATTGAACATTATCAGAAGCATCCAAGAATGGTTCATCAAGCAAGTAATCCACATCCTCCAAATTCCTAGGCTCGCTCGATTCAACCATGTATTCATGCCTGACTTGTTTTACAACTGTATCATATGAAGCTGGCAAATCATAAAGATTTCGATCATCTTGCTTTTCAGGCTCATTTTCATGTTCACCCATATCAACCATGCGCTGTTGGGCTCCACTACTGGACTCGGCTGTTTCTTCTTCATAGCTGGAATTGTCTGCAAAGTAGGTGTTCAATGGAAGGGGAGAAGTGTCTGACGGAATGTCGGTTCCAAGAATCTAGCAAAGAGAAAACATTTTACCATATGAAGGTCATAAAAAGGTATATTGTGGACCAAAGAAAAAAGTATCCTTCACAATTTCCACTAAATTCTCATTGTGCCCTAATCAGACTGAAACATTGTAAAATTAGCACACAACACAATATAATGGTAAGTGCATTAACCTGCTCAAGGTCACGGCCATCCAAATAGAAATCATCACCAAAATCTACTTCCTCAGCAGCCTCCTGCTTGGGAACCAATTCCAGCTCATCATCCTCCCACTCCTCCTCAATAAATGGAGCCCCATACTGTTCGCCATTCTTTGGTCCCGAACCACTCTTCTGAAAGACTCTGCAAAGCACAATAGCGTCCTTGTCCACCAAAAAAAATACAACAATATAGAAAATTAGATCAAGCAATGTAATACAAATCATCCTCCAAAATAAGGTATACAACAATATTGCCATACTAAAAACAATAAAACACTAATACTAATAACAGCCATAAAACAATTATATCATCCCATATAATTATTATAACACTAATACTAATAATGGCCATAAAACAATTATATCATCCCATATAATTGCTTTTTTATCTTATTTAAAATGACTGCCAATCAACTTATTTCCATCAGTTAATTCAAACTTGCTACTTTCTCCTAAACCCCCAGAAACCATCACTCCTCGGACATTCATCATCCACACTAATTCTGTCAGCTCAAAATAAGCCTTGAGGCAAAGGCAAAGAATAACTTAAAAGATCAAGATACACAATCTTGTGCACCCACCTGATTAATTCCAGCTTTCTGCAACTCCAAATCAGCAAGCCGGTACTCGTGCATAACCCAGTTACTCCTCTGGCCTTTTGGAGCTCGGCCAATGTGATAAACAAGGGTTTTCTTCATTCCCACAATCTGCAACTTATGGTAGACAGTCCTGTCCTTTCCAGTAGTCTTCCAGTAACCTTTTTCAGTTGCCCTGTTGGTCCTTGCTCCATTACCATATTTTTTGTCCAGCATGCTGAAGAAATACCATTCCAAATCTCTAGTCTTCAGATTCGACTTACCTAAAAAACCAACAAATTAGAATTAAAAATGGAATATGGAAATATTAGAAAAAAATGTTAAATATCTGGGGGCTTAAAAATATATTGGTGGTTACATTATATAAATACGCATTTGCATATACGTACAAGGAGTTGTTCATGTAATAATGGGCAATCTTGACAGACAATACTAATGACAACGATAATTAGTTTAGTTTTATGCAAGTGGCACAGAAAACGAAACACTGAACCTATTTTCCACGTTCAGCTCCAGTTAAACTCACAAGTAGTTGGACTAAGGAGAAAATTTACCAATCATGAATCCTTCTACTTTCAGTTTCAATGATATTCAACCATATGTTCATAAACGTTTAATCTGCTTTTCATCTTGGTAGCAAAGAATTGAGGTTAATCAATATTCATCAGTTATCTCCTCTCCTTTTTCCTTTTCCTCTAAGGATGAACAATGCCTAATTAGTTCCTTGTTACACAACCTAAGACGTAAGATTAATAAAATTTCCAAGTAACCATAGAAAACAATGAAGCGGAAAAAAATAAAAAATAAAAAAAATTCATTATTCAGTCCATAGTTCTGTGAATGAAATCTCATTTCCGAAAGTTTCACTGTAATTTGGTAAATGAAGCGATTAAGCACTACACGTGCCACATATTCTGGCAACAAAACCATATACGCCAAAACATTCTCTATCAAACCTCCAATATGTATATTCTCTAACTACTGCACAATTACTAAATACAGAAGAATAACTATTGAACAACAATCTCCCTATTAACGGTAAAATCGAAGTAACTAAAATATTGAAACAATAATATATACAACTGTGCTACTCTCCCGGTTGACCTTTCAATGCTCAATAGAGCAACTCGATCCGCCTCAAGCTCGGCCTAGCAGTCGGATTCGAAAATTGGTGAAAAACAAAAATCAAATTATAAAGACCTGGGCTATTCCTAATCTGCATTTATCAATACGCTACCACGGCACTCCATTAAATAAATTAAAATGAAAATGAACACCAAATAGAGCTCAAAATATAAAGAAAGAAAAGGTTTGAGAAGTGCATACTTGGGAGATCCCAAGGCTCGACCTTGTAAATATCGATCTCAGAAATAGCATCGAATCGGAAAGATTTTCCGCAGACTTTTCGCTTCAAATAGTATCGAACCAATTCCTCGTCAGTCGGATGGAACCTGAAGCCCGGACCCAGAAAAGATACAGATGATGCTTTCTTGTCCTTGGAATCCATTGCAATCCAAAAACAATTATTGATGAATTTTGAATTTCAAGAATTCGTTGTGGGGGTTGGAGGGTTAGGGTAATATGTCAAATGAACTCCCTTGGAAGAAAAGTGGAAATTAATTTAATTCCATTACTTGTACCGTTGTAGTTGCACAATTATTTATTAATATACTTTTCTTCATGATTAAGATAAGATTGGTTTGGGCGACGGGCTGTGATATGATTCTTGTCACGGCAGGGTGCATAAATTCCGACTTTAATCCGGCGAGTCTTCTTCAAAAACCAAAGGTCTTGTAAAATATAGTTAATCGTTTTCGATCGTACTTAAAATTCAATTAAAATTGAAAATATAATTGTTATTGGGCTCACTCGTCTAATAAAAGTCAACAATAACGGTTAGTTTTTCAATTTTAATCCGATTTTAATCTCTACCGAACACACCTTTATTCATGATATAAGATAAAAATTTTGAAGTTTTAACGTTAAGTTTGATGTGAAGTTGATATTTTGAAAAGCAAGCCTTCGTTTGATTCTCATTACTAATGAAAAATATAGCCGTTATTGGATCCCGGACAAGAGATAGAAATTCAAAATTGATGGCTTGATGTGATAGATAACGGTTATATTTTTCATTTTTATGAATAAAAAATGAGAAACAAACAAAGGCTAAATTTGTAAAAATGAATTTTTTAGAGGCCGTTGATTAAAAAAAAGAAAGTTACGAAATAAATTAGAAAAAAAATGATCTTTTTTAAAATTATTGTGTGATTAAAAATGCTGCAAAAAATTAATTCTAAATGATTTATGTGGCAAATGCGAAGGATCTGCTCCGAAGTCAGCAGTGGCGTGGAGTGGCATGACCAACGCCATGTCATTTAGAACTACTGCTAATAATCAATAGTAAAATAATTGCATATTGTTCATATTGTTTTGAAACGAACTTCTTTGATCCTTTTTTTTTTTTTTTTTTTTATTTTTTTTTTTTTTTTTTTTTTTTGAATTATACATTTCTCAATAAAATAATATTAAATATAAATAAAAACTTTTCCTTTATTTTTAACTACATATTTTCCATTAAATTCCAAAATGTATTTCCAATTTGAATGAATTGTGTGATTTTTCAAGTGTGTTGTGCCAACCAAGCAACAAGTTCAGTTTTTTGTGTATTCTCATATTTATGATGTCCAGAAACAACTCAACACATTCGTTACACGTCCACTTTTCATTTCTTCAGACACAGAGTAACTGTAAGGGTAGAATGCCTCAGAAGTAAACTTTGTTTGAAGTTATTTATGTTTTTATTGTACTTTTTGTGAAATATAAAAAGAGAAATAGTAAAAATTCCATTCTACAAAAAAAAAAAATTCAAAATCCCAAGAAAAAAGATGAACTTCAATTTGACATGATGAATACTTAGTCACCTAAGGCCTCGTAATTCCCATGGCCGGCCCTGATTACTTTTTATCAGTTATGTAACACCTTGTTCTGAGCTTCCACGGAGTAATTCAACTGCAACTAGAAAGCAACAACATAGTAATTATTTCATATTTTTGTACTAAGATAAAGATCATAACTTCGAACTAGATTTTTATTGAACAAGTCAATTCAAAATATTAAAGCATTGTCGACTGATGGATTTGTCCGGACCACATTAAAAAACTACACGAAGATTGCATAGGGCACAGTGAACGTTTAAGCGTCTCAAGGCCCTTGCTCGTCTCCTCTTCTAGTTCCGAAGACACGGACAATTGGATAATGTTACATGGGAATATCTAGGTACGACAAATATTACCGTTTCCGGACATGATGTCTTAGCTCCTCGTTTTCTTTGGTCAACATTTCAATGCGTGATTGGACAACGTTGATCATAGCTTGAGCCCTCATCACTTCGATCTTCAAAGTCTCCCTCTCCATGGAGACATTCAGGATTTCATTCTCAAGGTTGCCGATAAATTTCAGATACCCAGGGGGCACAGATTTCTCCAGGTTTGAAGAGTCAAATGTAGGTGGGTTGTTTTGGTTTTCTTTGGGTTCCACCGGTTCTAATAAAGGAAATTCCAGAAGTGCAGGGGAAGAATTTGTCGTCATCATCATTGTTTTGGGATCCTGGCTTGTTGTAGTTGAATCTTCCGATCCATTTGCATGGCTGGAGTTGGGAACGTCATCATGCTTTGATCTTTTATTTTGAGCTAAACAGAGGTGTTCAGGATCTTCGGATCTCTCCCTCTTGCAAAGAAACAGAAGATTTTGCACCATGTCCATGCTGTGAGGACGGTTATCCTGATATAAATTTAGAGCAAAGATACAATCTTATAATGATGTTTTATGAATTTTGAAGAGCACCAAGAGAAGAACATCTGGCACTTTTGAAAACAAATAATGAGAGTATCAAATTAGTCCTAGAATGGCATGCCAAAACATACACGTATGCTATGTTTGGTAGGCACGGTTAGCACCGGAAGGCAGAAAAAGGGGCTAACATTTGTTCATCACAGCGTACCAAACATGCACTTGAGTATTAACATCATAAGAAAACATTATGTCGAGCATCAATCGCACGTGAAAAACACTGAAAACTTCCAATCCCACATTAAACAGTGCTCAAAATTTACCTGTATTGTCATTTAAAGGACCGTAAGGCTCTGTACATACCTTCTTTGATCAACAAGAAAGAAAAAACATGTAGAACCAGCTTGCAAACTGAAGCAAGTACGGTTTTCATCAGCTGAGTCCAAATAATGGTTAACATTGTTTTCACTCATTTCTCATCAGTTCTCATGCAGCATGAAGGGTTTAAAAGCCATACAATTTATAGATTAGTATGCCTTTGTTTAGGACACATTTTTAGAAATTTAAAAGTTATTTCTACTACTCAGTCAAAGTCAAACTTTAATTTCAACACCACATTCAACACTACTATTCATTATCATCCATAAATTCTGTGATCTCCACCACTCCTTTACTAATAATCTTTCTCGAACTGAGGCTATATCAATTCTAGTCAACAACGGTAAGATGTAATATATTAGATATGATCTTAATTCTCTGTCATAAATCTGAGAATCTAACGTGATAGTTATAGAAAATTTGTCAAATGCAATTTTCATAAGAGCAATTCTTCTTTGTATAAATATGAAAAATGAGAGGTTAGTATTCATTTTTCTAACTTCTCTTCATTAATTGTTAGGCCTTTTCCGTTTTCCATACCTAATCCCCACAAGATCAAGCTATAAATATTTAATTTTCCACCATGTACGAGGTACCTGATTCAGAAAAATGCTTCACCTCACAAAATAATTTTTTGTGGAATGAGATCATTAAATTTTTTATTTACTGTTGCTCGCTCATATAACAATAATCAAGCACCCGAAAATTTTTAGAGAACACTTACCACCTGATAGCTAAGAAGTATCATTCATCCTATACTATACTGGAGTAATATTGTGAAAAAGAATACCAATTGCAGCATTGTATTTTGTTACACTACAAGAATTCGTTCCCTTTTTTCATGTTTCAATATAAAGCAAGGTAACATTCCCAAACTAGGGAAACATGTGTTAGAATAGTGTTTCTTTACAGGATACCGTATTTGCAGCCTAAATACCGTATATGCAAGGCTTACCGTATATGCAAGGCTTATCGTATATAAGTCTTATCGGATATGGAACAGTTATCGTATATGCAGTGGTTACCGTATATGCACAAATAATCGTATATGCAAAACTGACCGGTTTTACACACTTAATACCGGATTGACAGTTTAAACACATTAAATTATATATTTATAACAAAGCCAAGTAATTAAACAATAATAAAACTTTTAACCCGAGACCTATGTGATATACAGTTTCCTTAAACAGATTCGTCCCCTGACCGTACGTGCTTGAGGTGTAAATTAAGCGTCTGCTTTCCAGGATACAACGGTAAGACAGTATAATCTGAGCACCACAGAATATACTCCGACGAACTGACTTAGTGCCCGATCAATATCACCACAACGACTCAAAACAAAAATGAAAACGGAGACAAAAAAATTGAACTGTATGCAGATAAATTTTCTGTGTACTGAAAACTGGAAAAACGAGATATATATAGACTTAGGATCTTGTAATTTGCCCACTTAATTCATGGCAATTACCACAGGAGTTTTGGAGTTTCAACAGTTTCAGAAATGAAAAGTCTATTGAAAATAAATAAAAAATGTATTTTTGCTCCTTTCGGTCTGACATTTGTGTACGCAGGTCACGCTCGTACACAAGTTCAAGGTCCAAAACTCATTTTGATCCAAGATTTACACCCCCCCCTGTGCGCGCACGTGGAGAGAGCCTCTATGCTACACATGATTACACCATTCTAAAGTGTAATCCTTTATAAAGTGGTTTTAATTTTCATCCGCTTCCTATGTGGGACAAACACACTTTTTATTTTTCCCACCAACATAAACTCTTTTCACATGGCATACTTTGAGTTTCAGTTTCTCATTCACCCGAGCATCATTTTTGACAAGTAAATATATGATTTCGATGTACTCACGGAAGAGAACACAAATCAACTTTTATCTT
>CAIGRO010117442.1:0-16522 GCA_903798355.1 Fraxinus baroniana | reverse complement strand
TGGCGGTGATGGATCCCGGAGTAAAGCGGAGGTGTATCCGCCGCCGGATTCTTGGTCCTGGAGGAAATATGGCCAGAAACCCATAAAGGGTTCACCTTATCCAAGGTAAAGAAAATTCAATTCATTTTTCTTGCATATGAACCAAATCAATCTTTCTTGTGGTTGCCGCCGGCAGGGGAGTAGGTGATGTTTTGTAATAAAAACGGAATAATTTTGGTACTTGTACATAACGGATTACATAATATGACATGTAGGAAAAATACTAAGAGCCTGTTTGGTAACGATTAAAATTCGATTAAAATTGAAAATATGACCGTTATTGGGTGTCACCCGTCTAATAAAAGTCAACAATAACGACTAGTTTTTCAATTTTAATTTGATTTTAATCTCTACTAAACAGGCTATAAATGAAAAAAATTGATTGTGCTTTAAATTGATGAACGATAGAGTGTCATATGAGATTATATCATTCATTACGAAAATTTTGATGTACGAATAGCAAGATCTAAAACTTAATGAATATAGATTAGATTATCATAGGCGGCTTAGGAATAAAATACATTGAATGGGCTCTTTGAGCAGTTGAAATTTACTCAGATCACGCGCTTAACATTGGCTTATTTTCCACCACCTCTCCTCTAACAAAATTTGGAAATTTTCATTAGTTTTTCTTGATAGAAGTCTGAAAAATTGTTCCTTGTAGTTTTCTTTAACAAAAATGAATTATTCTTTTCAAGTAGATGATGAATTTGTTGTTAATTGGATGTGTGACCAAGCCACGATTTTCAAATACGACCCATTCTTCGAAAGAAGTTTTTTATGGGATTCCTATCCGTCAAATTTTTTACTTCTAGTTCTCCCCAAAAGCTCACACTGACAAAAATGTTTGACACCCCTATGTCGGCTAGCTCTTCACCAACGGGGATTGTAATATGTTTTAAGGATTGGGTTGTTCGTCCAAATTATACATTAAAATTTCTCAAATATTATAGGTTCTTTGAAAGAGAAAATGATGTCCTAAGACTTCACAAATGTGAATAAACATGAGTGCATAGCTTATACATGTCAAAGTAAAAAAATTGTAATATTTTTTTTTTCTCATTTTCCGAAATCTAATTATGAACCCATCCATCTCCTAGACTTAGTATATCCTAATTTGTGAATAACAATCTCATTAAAAAAAACCCGTTTGGTTTAATTAAAAATCAGATTTCTAATAAATTTTGATATAAGTGGTTGAAAAGTCATGAATCTTGTTAAGCTCCCGTTTGGATCTCATTTTAATGAGATTTTTCTTCTTATCTCATTGAACTACAAACTCAAAACAATTGAAAATTCAAAAGTTCTATTAGTTTTATCACAATCCGTACCGAGATAAATACAAATTGCAATTATTGCCTTCAAATTTGAATGAATTCGAACGAGGGGACCCACAAAAGTTGAAAGTGAGGCATGAAAATAAGGAATTAATAGGAGCGGAAAGGGACTAAATATACGATTGAAAATGAGTTTTAAAAAATTGGGTCAAACACGGCACAATTATATATGTCACATTCTATTTATTGTCTTGTGTGTTAGAAAAATGTCCTTTTATTATAAAGTCAATTCTATTTTGGCTAAATAAGACAACAGATTTGTTTTTTGAGTTGTCAATTGCGTGCGTTGCATGGCAGGGGTTATTATAGGTGCAGCAGCTCAAAGGGGTGCCCTGCTAGAAAACAAGTAGAGCGGAGCCACCTTGACCCCGCCATGCTCCTCATTACCTACTCATGCGACCACAATCACCCTCCCCCAACTACCATCAAGTACCACCACCACCACTCTGCAACAACGGTGGCTGCCTCCACTTCCTCATCCGCCTCCACTCTTCCTGCCAAAGTCCCTAAGGAAGAATGTTCTACATTTGTCAACGAACCAGAACTAGACCCTGCCGATAACGGCTTCAACGAGCTCGCGGGCGAGTTTGGCTGGTTAGCGGATGTTGGGTGCACAGTATTAGACAGTCCTGTTCTTTTGGGTCCCACATGGACTCAAGCTGACTTGGAAGTATTCGTGCCAATTGGAGAAGAGGATGTCAAAAACAAGCCACTAGAACCCCTTTTACCGGAGTCATCAGTGGTTTTCCGCCGTTGCAGTACGGAGACGCCATGGTGCGGCGGCACAGGATAAGATGTTGATGAATTTGATTTTCAATGTGATTAAAAATTTGCCATGGTTATTATACATTTATTCTTCTCATAATCTGTTCTCTTTTCTAATGAAAAAAATTTCCAGAAAAGAAAAATTATCTTTTGCCCTTTTGAATTTTTAGACTAATACATAGGCACGTTTTCCATGCTATAATATAATGCCTTCAAATATCTGTGTTGTCTTTGTTAAATATGCATTCACGATATTCATATAGAGAAATTTTCATCAAATTTGTGGTGAAAAATTGACCAATTTCAAGTAGAATAACGAGTATACCCCTTTAACATTTAATTCAATGTTCTTTAGAAAAGGACAATTTTGGTATTTTATTTCATATGAGTCAAAAATGACGACACGAATGGGGACAAGTACATTTGCAATGGTCGTAAAATGGATTAAAATTTGTCCAAAGTTGCTCCTAGCCAGGAGCTTAATCGACATTGTTGTCAACAAATAAAGTAATCATATTTAAACCATAATTTAATGTAGGACATATTAGGAAAAATAATTATGTTTGTTGTACATTCTGCCTTGACACTAAGCTTGACGTCCTGATCATGTGTCGAAAATCTAGTCATTGATTGGAAATTTTTCTTGACAACTCACATAATGTCAGATTTAATGTACATGTAGCATGATTATATGAAAAATGTAAGAAAAACTTATATTTACAATTACATTAATTATATTTTCTTGATTAGTGTGAAAACAGAAACATACATATTTTTGTGAGACATAGTATTATGAGGGTGTGTGGTAGAGATTAAAATCAGATTAAAATTGAAAATATAGCCGTTATTGTTGACTTTTATTAGACAGGTGGGGACCAATAACGGCCATATTTTCAATTTNGACATAGTATTATGAGGGTGTGTGGTAGAGATTAAAATCAGATTAAAATTGAAAATATAGCCGTTATTGTTGACTTTTATTAGACAGGTGGGGCCCAATAACGGCCATATTTTCAATTTTAATTGGATTTTAAGCAGTACCAAACATGCTCTATATATGGTCGAGTAGCAAATTAATTAACCCCTATTTGGTGGTCATTGTTTAGAAAAATATTAGTTTGAATATTGATTTTTGGAGAATGTGGATTAAGAAGTATGAAAAATTTTGAATTTACGTGTAGAATATTTTATCATGTAAACGTGCGATTAAAAATTAGTAACCCCTTCGGGGTAGTCGAGTTGGTGGAGCTGTTGAGCGGGGAGACTGAAGGTCATGAATTCAAGTCCCTTGTCAACACTTCCTCGGTCGAGTTTGTCACAACGGGCTTGCCTAGTATGGTTTATCTCTCATGTGTGGTTTGCGGACTACTTCATATGGAGCGAGATTTACCCAATGCGCACTTACAAGTAGCAGCTACGGGTTCCTATATTGAAAAAAAAAAATATTTAGAAAAAGGAATTTTGAAAGTGATAAATAGGACTAATGAAAAGTATTCAATGAAAGGTGGAAAATAGTAAAGGTGGGCCGTGGGGGCCTAAAAGTAGCCCGACAGGCCCAACTGGCAGCCATGCCAACGTTTGATTGGTCCAGATCCGTACACGCCAGGATCGAGGAGAGTAGAGAAAGAATTCACGTGCCAGGAGCGTGGTTTACTGCCAGCTGGATCGATTCCAAAGTGGCTGGCTGGCTCAAAACCTTATCCACTTTCTTTTAGGAGCAATGATAATCTCACCTCTCGAAAATTATAGATTCACCAACCCCAAAACAAACTAACGGGGATATTTAATTTAACTGGATACGAAGTTCTTGTCAATTAGTAGCTAGTAAGAATTGTGAAAATATTGAATTTGTGAACAACTGTAGAGGCTGATAATACATGAGATAACACTTCTGACCAAATTATATTAATTGATCGTAATGATATCGTGGAAGTGTTGATTATATAAACAACTGAATCTTCTTGCGAAGTATCAAAATTTATAACAGATAGTTGATCTTGATGAATAACACAAACGACGTATGGAAGTACATTTTAGCCAAGTTCGTGATTGACGTTCACGTATCATGAAAATGATGATTATCACGTATGGTTTTTTTCCTATGATGCAGATATGCCCATTTGAAGAGAAAAAAAATTGGGATTTTGGGTTTAGTGTTGAGATTTTGATGAAGTTGAATAGTTTCGAGAGGAGAAACATATACCATAAATTTTAGCAAAATGATGCTTATACCAATCTTTTGGAATTTTCATGTAATGGGTTCAAGTATGGGTGGTGTGTGAGTGATGATATTAATGATACCATACATGCAAGAACATTTTTAGTACCGTCATATTAATTGATATTAACGATATCGATTGATTGTGCGAACAACTATATCCAATTATAAAGTGTCAAAATTTCTAATACATAGTTGGCCTTGACGACTGAAACTGATGGTACATGCAAGAACATTTCACGCAAGTCAATTGATGGTACTGTTATCATCGAGATGTTGATTACGTAAATAATTGTGCTAACTATTAAAAAATTTTAATATATAATCGGCGTGTGAGGGTGACATTAAGTATACATGCAAGAACATTCTGGCCAAAATATATTAATTGATCTTAACGATATCATGAAAGTTTTAAAAATTTTAATGCTGCCTTTACGCGTGACACCAAGAATACTTAAAAGAATGCACCATCATGTTAGTAATGATATAGTGGAAATGCTTATTGCGCGAATAATAGCGAGCGAGTTGCCAAAATATGTGTTTGTTTGTGAGAGATTAGTTGAAGTAAAAAATAATTTTATGAGAACGCGTGATTAAAAAAAAAAATTACTTATCTACAGTGAGATTTCTCGTATATAATTGGGCTGTGAAGGTGAATCAGAATACGCAGGTAAGTTTAGAGATTCTTCTATTTGTTGGCACGTTTTGTTTAACTTACTGCTATTATTCTATCAAACTTGCCTATAGGAAAATAAATACATTTGCGAATTCTTGAATTTTCATATCCATTACTTTCCTTGTACATTGTAGTAGATCATTAATTCATTACATTTTGCACGTAACAAACCATGAAATGGATTTTCTTGTTCTATATGCTTGTGTGAAACCCTAGAATCCCATCTCAAATTCACTCTCAAGATCGAGTCTTTTACACAAGGGGGTCAAGATTCTCACTCAATTCAATCTCAGAGGTCGGTTTCAGTTTTCAATTTCTGGGCTACGTGTTCCGATTGGAATTTCTTGATGCTGGGGTTTTTGAAAAGTGGGATTCTTTTTACTCCATCGCATGTTCTTACTGGCTAGAGAGATACTGTACGTGAGTTTCTGTTTGATTAATACTTTTGTTGCTTTGTTTTATTGATTTCATGAGCGCAATCTGGGAGTTTTGGATCTTATCTGATGTTTATGATTTGGCTATTGATTTATGGTTACGTAATGTGAAAACATGGTTTCTTATGATGCAGATCATTTGAACAATGTCCATTTGAAGAGAGAGAGAAAATTCTGGGGTTTGGGTTTCGTTTTGAAATTTGAGGGAGTGTTTATTAGTTTTGGGAGGAGGAATAAAAGAGAATTTTTGGCAAAATGATGTCAAGATCTTATACCAACCTTCTGGATTTAGCATCTGGGAATTTCCCTGTAATGGGCAAGGAGAAGGAGCGGAAGCGGTTCCCAAGGGTAATGACTGTCCCAGGGAGTATAACCGAGCTAGATGATGACCAGACTAACAGTGTTGCATCAGAAAACCCATCTTCAGTTGCTGGTGAAAGAATGATTATCGTGGCAAACCTTTTGCCTCTGAAGGCAAAGCGAAGGCCAGACAATAAAGGGTGGAATTTTGGTTGGAATGAGGATTCCTTGCTTTTGCGGGTAAAGGATGGCTTGCCGGAAGACATGGAGGTGCTGTATGTTGGGTCATTGCCTGTTGATGTCGATCCAATTGAGCAGGATGATGTAGCCAGTTATATTTTGGAAAAATTCAAGTGCGTCCCTGCTTTTCTTCCACCTAATCTTCTGGGAAAATATTATGATGGCTTTTGCAAGAAGCAGTTGTGGCCCCTTTTCCACTACATGTTGCCGTTTTCAGCTGATCGTGGATGTCGGTTTGATCGTTCAATGTGGGAAGCCTATGTGTCCGTGAATAGGCTGTTTTCTCAGAAAGTGGTTGAGGTGCTAAATCCCGAAGATGATTTTGTTTGGATTCATGATTATCATTTGATGGTATTGCCCACATTTTTGAGGAGGCGGTTTGTCCGACTGAGAATGGGTTTTTTTCTTCACAGTCCATTTCCTTCATCTGAGATATACAGGACACTTCCTGTTAGAGAAGAAATCCTTAAGGCCCTACTCAACTCTGACCTTATTGGCTTTCACACCTTTGATTATGCTCGGCATTTCCTATCCTGTTGCAGTCGGATGTTGGGCTTGGAATATCAATCTAAAAGGGGTTATATAGGACTAGATTACTATGGAAGGACCGTGGGAATAAAGATTATGCCAGTTGGGATACATATGGGCCATATTGAGTCAGCAATGAAACTTGCAGATAAAGAGAAGAAGTTCGAGGAGCTGAGGCAACAATTTGAAGGTAAAACAGTGTTGCTTGGAGTTGATGACATGGACATTTTTAAAGGTATCAATTTGAAACTTTTAGCTATGGAGCACATGCTGAAGCAGCATCCAAATTGGCAAGGAAGGGTCGTTCTGGTGCAGATTTGCAATCCTGCTAGAGGGAAAGGAATACATATGGAGGAAATAAAAGCTGAAATAGAGGAGAGCTGCCAAAGAATCAATAAGGAATTTGTGAAGCCTGGTTATGAGCCTATCGTTCTTATTCATAGGCCTGTATCAATAAGTGAAAGAATGGCTTATTACAGTATTGCTGAATGTGTTGTGGTCACGGCCGTGAGGGATGGGATGAATCTGACTCCTTATGAATACACTGTCTGCAGACAAGGAGTATCAGATGCAGAAACTGGTTCAAATCTGTGTGGACCCAAGAAGAGCATGCTAGTCGTATCCGAATTTATTGGGTGTTCTCCTTCCCTAAGCGGTGCAATTCGTGTTAACCCGTGGAATTTTGAGACAACTGCTGAGGCAATGAATGAGGCCATATCAATGGCTGAATCAGAGAAAGAGTTGCGACACGAGAAGCATTATCGTTATCTTAGAACCCATGACGTAGGTTTTTGGTCAAGGAGCTTCTTGCAAGATATGGAGAGAACTTGTGCGGACCATTTCAGTAAAAGATGCTGGGGGATCGGTCTAGGCTTTGGGTTTCGAGTAGTGGCGCTAGATCCTAATTTTAGAAAGCTATCGGTGGATGATATTGTGGCAGCTTACTGTAGGGCTAAAAGCAGGGCTATATTTTTGGATTATGATGGCACATTGATGCCTCCAACTTCTATTATTAAGACTCCAAGTTCACAAATTATCTCTATCTTGAACAGACTTTGTGGAGATCCAAATAATACAGTTTTCATGGTGAGTGGCAGAGGGAGGGAAAGCTTAAGCAGGTGGTTTTCACCTTGCAAGAAGCTGGGACTTGCTGCAGAACATGGGTACTTTTTGAGGTTTGTTTGTTTACCCTTTCCCCCATCAGTCTTAAACAATAATTGTTTATATGCAAAGTTGGTTCAGTAAGTGCCACACAGAGAATGACACGAAGCCAGAATCGATTTTGCTTGAATTCTATTAAATGATCACTTCTATCAGTAAATGCCATCTAGTATACCTCAGGCTACTTTTAGGATAAAATTTAAATTTATTTATTTATTTATTTATTGAGTTCAATTTTCTAAAGGAAAAAATGGGCTTTAAGCATATATATCTTCTTAAAATATTTCTTAGAAAATTGCACAAATGAAGCCAATCAGTTACTATGACTTCAATTGGACATATTATGCTTTATTATTTATGTCATATCCTATTTACTATATGGTGAGAATGAAAGTGCTTTGAGACTTTATCGGTATAATATCCTATTTAATGTAAGGTGATCATGTCCTCGGTAATATGTCCGGTGGGTAGAGGTGCACAAAAAATCCACCAACCCTGACTGAAACTGCGGTTTGAAATCATTCGTTTGTAATTTTGCTTGGTTTAGGTTACAACATTTGAAAAATCGAAAAGAACCGAACAATTTGAATATGGTTCACTATAGGTTTCAATAATTAAAACTCCCTTGAAACCAAATTGAATCGTTCACTCAATTCGAATAAAAAATTACTTATTTTACCTGAAATACTATTTATTACGTCGCATTATACTTCAACAAATTTAATTGCTAGTTCACTTCTATTGACTCTTTAGGAAAATAATGTTTATGTTAATATTTTTCTTTTCTATTTATAAAAAAATGAACTTATAAGCTTAAATTTTATGGTTGAGGCTTGAATTAATTTATTGATTTAAACTTGTATTGAGGCAGATATAATATTATGTTTTGAATGTTTTCAATTTAAGTTTTATATTGAAAATTTTAGGCCAGTATATTTTTTCCTCATTTGTTTGAAAGATATTATTTTTATATCGCTAAAACCGTGGTTTGAAACCAAATTGAACCACAAAAATGGTTTTGTTTGAAAATAGTTCAAATATAGCTCAAACTGAACTGTGTTCACCCCTAATGGTGGGTTTATTAGGTTCTTTTTGAGGTGGGGTCATATTGGAGCCGGCCAATGTGGATGCTCCTGATAATTGTTTCTACAACGGATGATTGTTTTTTCTTGTGTTTCTAAATCTCATGTATTTATGAGATATTTATCAATTGTGGGGGGAGCTCTACTCTTTATTTTTTGGGTTATTATTGTTATTACATTATTTTTGGTTCCTGGGGAGGTGATAGTGAGAAAGGTAGGTGAATATTACTTTCAAAAATTCTCATAGGTGGTTCAGATGGTCCCTTCATCAAGTCTATCTCCTCTTTGAGTTGCATTGTAAATTTATGCTGGATTATAACCATAGAATTTCACAGGTGGCCACTACATGAAGAATGGGAAACATACAGCCAGAATTCTGAATTTGGATGGATGCAGCTCGCTGAACCTGTTATGAAATCATATACTGAGGCTACCGATGGTTCTGAAATAGAACGCAAGGAAAGTGCTCTCGTCTGGCATTATCAGGATGCAGATCCTGGGTTTGGCTTTGGTCAGGCAAAGGAGATTTTGGACCATCTAGAGAGTGTGTTAGCAAATGAACCTGTTGCTGTCAAGAGCGGGCAGTTCATTGTAGAAGTCAAGCCTCAGGCACGTATCATAATTTCTATTTACACGTCAGCTATTCTACTGCTGTAGTTTGCATAAATTCTGTCTCTTTCACTAGATTCTCAACCATAGCATGAATTGTTTGCTACATGCATTCCTAATATGGTCGCTATTGCATTTCTTTCGTAACCATTTTTTAGACAAACTTTTATCACTTAAAAAATTAGTTTTCCACTGCTTTCTTTTTTGCTGGGTTTTAGTTCTGTTCTTAGTATGTTTTGTTGGTCATATTTTCAATAATATACAAATGTTGATTTTGATTGCCTTGCAACTCCATTAACAAAATGAGATATTAATTCCATCATATTGCTTATTTCTCATCCAGGGTGTAAGCAAAGGAATAGTTGCAGAAAAAATCTTCACATCAATGGCAGAGAAGGGGAAACAGGCTGACTTTGTACTATGCATAGGCGATGACAGATCTGATGAGGATATGTTTGAAATAATTGGTTCTGCAGTATCAAGACGTATTCTTCCTTACAACACCGAAGTATTTGCTTGCACAGTAGGGCAGAAACCAAGCAAAGCCAAATATTATTTGGATGATACATCCGAGGTGGTAAGCATGCTTGAATCTATCGCTGAAGCTTCTGATTCTCCGGTCTCATCTGACAATGAATCTGATATCTCTGTCTGAAAGTGTAGTCAGGTTTCTTGTTTTGTTTGGATTCGTTTCATTCTTTGATGAAAAAGTAATCCTAGGTTGGGATGATGGAATATATGCTTACGTGAGGTGTTGGAATATAGGTTCGAGGGAATGAAGATGTAGTTATTTTTCTGCTCTGTTTTCCTTGTTGCTCTCTCTCACAGTCTCGTTATTTTCATTCTTCAACCCCTTCCATGAATGGACTTCATGTCCGTCTTGCTAATTGTGATAGTTTGGGTGAAACCTGGAACCAAATGGAAGTACGAAACAGGAACTTATCTTTTTCAGCTTAAGATTCAAATTCCATTTTTGGCTGGGTGCTTCAAGCATGAGTCATTTGCATATTGACAACTTAGCATTACTCTTACTGGAATCAAGAAGAGTAATATATATTTTTGGGGCATTTAAAATGTACTAAAACTGTTTGGCATTGGTGGATACTATTTGGTTATAAATTAGTTTCGAAGACTGAAATCTCAATTGCTTGAAATGACCAATTGTGCAGCATCAACTTGTAAATTAGTACAGTGAACGTATCTTCTTTAATTTTGTAGAGTCGAGCATGCCAATCTTGTTCATGTTCCATGTTAATAGGGGAAAATCGGGCAAGTTTTTTAAAGAATTGAGTTTATAGTCCATAGATTGTGGAAATTGATTTTTCTTTCTCGTCAATTTTCCCTTTAACTGGTATCAATTAGACCCTGCATAGGCTACTCGTTCTTAACAATATTATAAATTCTGATATAAACCTCTTCAAGAAGAATGTTCTTCCTTGTAGATAAAAAATAAACAATAATTTTGCATGTAGCAGTGGCCTCTACGGGCATTCGTTCATCAGCTGAATATCCTCGTTCTGTTAGCTTTGTTCCTCTTCTTTTTGCTACTTTGTCATATGCTCAATGACCTCATAGTGGCTCTGTTCATCATAGTGTTTGCCAAAATCTGATCAATCTCATAAGATTGAAATGACAGATGCCTCCAACTGATTGAGTTTCACACTAATCTTTACGTTACTTTGCAGAAATCTATATTTTATTTCATGGTTTGTTTGGTGATTTGGCATCTACGTGTGCGAGTCTCTTAACATGTTGAGAGAATTTTAACTGCAACATCACATTTTCGTCCTCCACATAGACACAACCATAGAAGGAATCCATCCGATGGCCGGTTTAGTGTACTTTTGGGGAAGCTTCGTTGAGTTCAATGGGTAAGTCGTGATGAGGTGTAACGTTCAACGGTGAATGAAACATTTAAGCTGATTTTGAACATGCCCTACCTAATATCCATACATGGATTTTGTTGCTTGTACATAAAATATGTACATAATGAATTATATAATATTACGTGGAGGGAAAAGATGGATGAAAAATATGATTGTATTTTAAATTGACAAATTGTAGAGTGTTATATGACATTATGTAAATCTTGATGTACATGT
Source organism: Fraxinus baroniana (assembly GCA_903798355.1). Lineage (NCBI taxonomy): Eukaryota > Viridiplantae > Streptophyta > Magnoliopsida > Lamiales > Oleaceae > Fraxinus > Fraxinus baroniana. The sequence goes on along the minus strand of CAIGRO010117442.1, from coordinate 5,031 downwards.
AGCAAGATTCCCCGTACGTAAGCGTCGAATAGGAAACTACAACATGGTTCAAGTTTGGATACTAATAGTGCAATTTTTGAATTTAGAGGTTGCTAAAGAAATTGCCCACTTGACTCGCAAAATCAAGAATGTCCGTTTATGTGTAAGAAATTGTAGAAGTTTGTTTCATCTCGTTTCTACCATTATTCGACCCTTCACCTTTTTTCATGTCGATTGCAACAAGAATTATCCATGTCGCATAACATGTTTTATACAACTACTTGCATACTTTGGTGGTCACCATAATAATTTGAACATGGTAATGGAAAGATTTTCAAGATAATATGAATATTGGTAGTTTAGTATGTACACAACTGCCTTAAGAGCCATAACATGTTATTTTGATCAATAGGATCCTCATGGATCTAATAACATATTGAAGGTACTACTTCAATCCTTCAATATATTTCAATACACATTGCACTCAAAATGTAAACATTGTTTGAAATTATCAATAATTTAGTAATGTTCTTTGAAATTCTGAAGAAGGTACAGGCTTTAAGTGATGAAACAGGTTCTCAATTGGGTTGGGGGAAGAAAGAAAAAGATTGAATCTATTGTGCAGCAGTAGAGGTCAAATAGTGAGCTGGTATTTTTGTAAATGACAATCTATAGATGGTAATAAAATGCCATGTAAACCTCTCAAGAATGTTCAGAAACTACTTCCAAGAACTGCGCTATCCTGATAAACGCTGTCTACCCAAAGTATTGACATCAGAAAGAAAAATAGTAAAATGATGTTTCGACTGATACTTAATGCTCAAACTGTCATATAGCCGTCCATGGACATAATTTCTGCAGCATTCACTTGCTCAGAGTTGAAGACAAGAAAAAGTTCCAGAATATAGAGCCCATGGACATGAAAGCAACGCGGGCTTGAAGGGGGACAATCCTGAAGATCAATACAGAATGTCATTTCAGAAAAGTTTCTATTTCCTGGTAAAACTGATAAACCAAAGGAAAACATGAAATGGACATCTTTTTATTCTTGATAGATTCGAGTTGGTGAAAAAGAATGCATGTAACATAGCAAGAAAGAAAGCATATATATTTCCTTGTCGATAATTTGAGATATAAAGTCCATAAAGATAAAGAACTGTGAGGCTCCTAGAAGCGACTGACTATAGAAGTTCCTGAGATGCATTGCCCTCGAACAAACTTTGAAACCATAGGTGAAAAAGTAATACATATGTTTGTTTTCAAGCAACTGAAAGTTCTTGCAATCTTTTCTCTTGGGAAAAATAAGAAGATTTTCCTAAATGTGCTTGAAACAGTATTTGTAAATCTCAGACGTAAGAAAGAATTGGCTAATAATATGATGGCAATAAAAATACTTCGGAAACAACAAAGCTTAGAGAAACAAGAGTGAAATGAAATGGACAAGATAATTATAGGACACTTCAAAATGTCAGTTTCATCAGCAAAGCACACAATAGGAAAAGAGCAGATAAGCAATGTGTTCTCATAATGTGAATTCGTTTGCTAAAAATACTAAAAATCTTATTATTAATAATTAAATTCTTAAGTTTTTTTTGATGCAGTAGATATTAACTGTAAAATGTCTTGTAGTTGGGCCAGAATACTGCCCAGCCTGGTTTAAGTTTAGTACGACTTTTAATTAGTGAAGAGCTCCAGTTTCTGACATAGGGTGAATGAATGAAGCTCCATGGCGGTGCAGGGACAATGCTCGGGATTGATCCAACAAAGTGGCCGGGATTGTATTTCAGGTTGATTATGAGTGATCTCATTACTTGAACTAACAAGTAGAGAGAACTTCGGTGTGAGAGCATGAGAATCCTTGTAATCTCATGTTTTTGGAGGATTCATTGTCTTCATCCGTGGTCAAAGGCTCATTTAAACCAAATGACATTTTGTCTAAGCTTTGATGGTCTGTTCTTTGCCAATTCTTCTCTGTTTATCTTGAGCAGTGTGGTTTGTCATAACAATTGCTAGATTATAGGAGACTTAGTATTCGAGATCCTAAGAACCATCCCTGGACAATGAATATACTGAGCTTCAGAAAGTTAATGCTAGATTACTAAACATTGATAAGCTTCAAGATTATTTTACTTGTGCTTCTTGAACAAATACTCAAGTCTATTTTCTCCCTTCAGTGTGGTTGGGGTGAGGGTTCTGATAATGCTAGAGGAGAGGAAAGATGGGATGGGGCGAGGCGGGGGAGAGAAGACAGGGAGGAATGAGGACAGAGTGTGACATACCAAAAATTCAATATGCTCACAGGAATCCAGAACCGAAATCCTGCATAGATATGAGAATTAAAAACAAAAACAATTACACTTCTGTAAAACGTATATGCAGAATGGAAGTAAATACAAGGATTTTACCAAACAATAGGGTAGGAAGGGCATCTTTTTTGTATTTATTGGGAAGCTCTGCAAGTTTCCCTTGCCATAAATTGTTCCATGCAAAAACAACAGCAATTACAGTTGGACCTAGTGCAATTTGGTTTAACAAAACCTACAAGCAGGAACACCAAAAAACTGTTCAATGTTATCTGTAAGATAGTACATTCAAAGCTCAAAGCTCAGGGTTAACCTACCTTCATCAATAAGTTCTCAACAGATTGCTTTGGCATGCTATGATCAAGGAACTGATACCATGCATACGAACCAGGACCATATAATAGGAAACCGTATGAAGTCATTCGGAGGGCTCTAATCCAATCATGCTCGGACAAAACAACCTCCATTATATTCTAAGATAGAATTTGGTCAGAAATAATATTTTTAAATAGCAGTCAATCAAATGGATCAATGAATTAAGGCCATTCACTACGAAAGTTCCTTTCTATAAAATTAACATGAAAAGAAAAACAAGATCTTAAATGTGTTGTGCCTATCAATAGTTCACCTTGAGAATGACAGAAGAAATGAACAAATTGGATATTGAGTGCATTGAAAATGTTTCCAGAAGGGTTTGCATGAACAAAAAAGAAAGTATATGCAGTGTTCATTGAGTATGCTAAAAGTTATCAGGATATAAAGGAAAGTAAACTACCTAATAATCTCTGTAGAACGATGAAAACTCATTTTTTGGTGATGTGGGATGACATGGTGTAAGGTGATATGCCAGACACCGTCTCTGCTAACTTTTGTTAGCATGATATTACCTAAATGCATAGCTAAGTAGAAGTTGTGCATATGCACGCACACATCATGTTTTCCTGTTCATGGTTACAAATTATATATAAAGCATAAATTAATTGATAAACAAATTTCTGTGGTGAGAAGAACATTTAGATGGGTACAGCCTTTCGCATGCAGAGCATAAGTTAAAAGTGTTTCGTATATTAAATTCAGATGTCACGTCTTGCTTCAGAAATTTAGTGAAACCAAAATACTTATTTTAGTAGAATACTTACCATAATACAAAGCAGCTCGCAGTAAACTTCTGGCCAAAAAGCAAGTAATAACTCTTTAACCAAACGTGCCTTAAATCTAGAGTTGTTCAAATTATACAACAGAACCTTTCATATGAACCAACAAGCCATTAAATTTAGGATCCATTTCTGTCATTCCACCAAGAAGATATCTGAAAAGCTCTAAAAACTTCTAATCGATATCAATGTGTTGTGATAAATAAATTTGAATACTTGACAATATTTTTCCTCAATCTCATTTTCATATATTACACACATCACACAAATTCTGTATCTTACGAAAAACACGTTCATTTTTCCACAACCCAACAGAGGACAAGTACAGAGAATGGTAAAGATTCTAAAATGCCCTAAAATCTTCGGAATACTTGTGTAAACTACAGCAAGAAATAGATACATACAGTGAATTACTTAACCAATTTTAGCAATCAGAAATGAACATCACAAGACACTAGAGTTCAAAAATCCCAGATGATTTCACGAAAATAAGCACATAAATATACACATACTGACCTTGAAATCATGAGAATGGGCAACGGTGTCTTTGTTTCTGACCCAGCGGTGGTGGACTTGGGCGATAGTGTCACCGGTGAGAGCAAGGGAGGCAGCGGTGGCGGCTTGCTTGAGGGGGAACCGGTAACCAGCGGCGCCTCCTGTGGCGTCCACTGAGCTAGAGGATTTCGAATTTCCGTTGCTTTTGTTCCTGTTTCCGTCACTCCTCTTGTGAATGTTGTTATGAAACGGCCCCATTCCCCATATGCCGCCATTTCCACCTGCACTGGCACCCAATAACCCCATTCTGTGACAGAGAAACTGAAGACTCGAGATTCAACAAACAAGAAGAAAATTTATTTCTGGTTGTAATTACTTTCCAGTTTGAGTAGATTACAAGTCAATTGGATTTTCAATTTTCAAATTGGACGGCACGTCGTGTTCTAATTGACTATTTTGGGAAATTAATTCAATTATAAGTTGTGTAAGGCCGCAAGAATCATAGTCGATGAGATATTGAGATTCGGATTCATTTGTCAACCTTGCTACAAGTACATAATTTTTTATCGTCGTATTAAGAGCCGTCACTTGTCAATTCGATAACTAATTAGATAATACTCAACAAATTTATAGGTTCTAATTAGTTTTTTGTAAAGCTACCTCTACGTTCAACAATCATCTCTTGCTCATCAAAAGTCAAAGATAAGGTCGATACGACATTTTTCGTGTGGTTCAATACTTGGATGCAGTCGTGCTTCTAGGCTAATAGTCATGTGCCCTATAAAAAGTCTTTCACTGTGTACCTAAAGCGTAATAAGACATTTTTGAAAAAATAAAATAATATTATTTTATTATTCCGAATCAATAAATAAATAGAATAACGCATACGTTGAAAACAAAAAATATAAATTTCAAAATCATAAATATCTCATATCAATATTTTTTTGCTGTGAGCGTAGAGGTGACAATCGGGCCGAGTAGCTCGTCGGCTCGCCCGCTCGGCTCGTACTGTAGCGATCCACGAGCCACTCGAGCTCGTCAAAAGACGAGCACGAGCCCGAGCCGAGCTCGCCCACGAAAAAACGAGCCGAGCCCGGCTC